>QYAP01000771.1:0-16463 GCA_003988905.1 Hymenotorrendiella dingleyae
TGATTTGTTATTGATTTTTAAAGTTGAGGGTAGGAAATTATGGTGGGGTCGCGGATCTCGCTTAAAGTGTGCGACGAGCTATGGCCCCAACTCTTACGAAAACGTTGAAAAATGAAAGGATCGGCTTTGTTGTTCAAGCGAATATGCGCCGTAATGTCGCATGCTGCAGGGCTTCAAGGGGGAAGGAGAATTTGTCAGCAAATCTAGCCTTGAAGCACAACCACAACCATAATCTCTAGACTTCTTGTCTTACAGTTAGTCCAACGGCTTTTTATATTAACAGCCTATGGCAAATTCCACATCAACAGCCATGTCATTATTCCCGCCTTCCCGCCAGCCCACAGTCCCAGAAACTCGTAAACGCCAAAAGATCGTCTGGCCTTCCGACATCCCGAATACTTTCCGATCGCCGATAGACTCGCCAACTGAATCCGAGAAACAATATAGATACACGCCAATTGATCCGACCATTGATAGCATCCGCATCTTAATTCTGACTCCGGCTGATGGAAATGGCTCACCAATAGCCTACTCACCAATCACATGCCGTTTGGAAACCGTCCCATTTTCGAAGAAACCGAAGTATGAAGCACTATCATATACATGGGGGTCCGAAGGGGAGCGATATCGAATCTTCATTGATGGGTACGAATTCGATGTCGCGTTTAATTTGTTTTGTGCGCTGGTGTTTCTTCGACGTTTGAGCGAGGAGAGAACCCTTTGGGTTGAATCAGTCCGATGTGGAGGAGAAAAATAGCCAGATTTCGATGATGCCATGGGTCTACACCAGGGCTAGAAAGGTGCTGGTATGGCTAGGACCGTGGCAGAATTGGGCTCTGGATGCGTGGCTTAAATATTTGCAAGGGCTGGTGACTGCAGATACACAAAGCAAGGAAACGGAGGAAGGCCTAGAGACGATTTGTCAGTGCCAGTATTGGAAACGTGTTTGGATTGTTCAAGAAATTGGACTTGCGAGGAAAATTGTTGTGTGGTTTGGAAATCGCCAGATCGATTGGGGTGTGCTTATCAGTTCGATGGAAAAATTTCCTAGGTTGCGCGATAGCTTGCCCTGTAAGATTCATCGGCAGCTTGAGGAGAAGTACGACGAGGGGCATCGATTGCAAGGATTAATTGAAACTCATCAAGAAAAACTGTGCAGGGAGCCAAGAGACCATATTTACGGCTTTGTGGGCTTGGCGGTTGATTATAAAGAAGAATTTGAGGTGGACTATAAGAAACCATTGTATCAGGTTTGGAAGGATGTTATGATGTTTAAGCATGGGGATGGATATACTGACCTGAATTCATGGGGTCGAGTGAACGGATTTGATATACTCTCTTTTGGAAAAGTGGTACGGGACTTGCTTGGGGGTGCGAAGATAGCCACTTCGGAGGAAATGGCCGAAGACATTACCAACTGGGATGAGCCGCTAGATCCAAGTGCACTCATTGGGCCGACCTCTGACAAGCTGAGCCCAAAACGGATTCCTCTTAAAATTACCGTTCCAACTTTGCTGGTTGGACAAATCGTCCATTTGGGTCCGACGATCGAAGAAATTCATTCATACTACAGAAAGAGCACCGAGTGGAAAGCGAGCATCAACCGATGGCTTCCGTACTTGGAGCGTCCCGCCGGAAGGGAAGAGAGTGAACTGTTTCTCCGCCTCTTGGAAGACATGGACGAAGAAGACCTAAAAGCAATCTACACAATTGATCGAGACGTATCCTGGACGGGAAGAAAGGTCCCAGGTGATCCTTTCCTGGCTATCCAAACCATGGAAAGGAGAGTCGCGAAGCACGGGCTTGACAAATCCATACACACCAGCACCACAAGCTCAAAATTTGAGCAAATGTCAAACTCCAAGCAACGGCTAGTAATTCTAGGAGGGACCCATAGATCGATGAGGACTTGTGGAGCGATAGGCCTCGTACCGTCGTCTGTGGGGACAGGAGACTATATTTGCCAAATTTTGGGCTTACGAACGGCGGTGGTCTTACGGAAAATAGGCCTGGTGGACTCGGTTTTGAAGATCGTCAGCACGGCAGGTCTAGCGATGCCTCAAGATGAAGCTCGGAAAGTAGCTAATAGCGAGAAGTGCGATTTTGCAGTTTTAAATTGGACTCCCAAGGAGCTTGATGATGTAGTGGAGCTCTTTGTGGATATGCCGCTTGCTTACCAACTGCTTGGGTAGACATCTTACTATTGCTGAGGGTTTAAATATCGCTGAATTTTGTCGACACTTCTATTATCTAAAGATTCCACTTGCTAGGAAAATTCAAGTAAAGTTACAGCTCATCCGATTGTTCTTTACAGTGCTCCTTGATCTCATTTTGGGTGTAAAGAGATTATAGAAGACTAAAAGGGTCTTTGAATAGCCACGGGAGAATAATTGTTTGCCAAAAATAAAGCTGTGCTGTTTTACTTTTACGAAACTGGGAGGCAGAGACCTGAGGCGGGCAAACACTTCATTTATTAGGACGATTTGTAATATTGTATCCGCAAATACTTTGTGTAATGCGCCAAGGCGCCCACAATCCTTCAAAATCATGAGCCCGTAATACACAATCTCTCCATCAATCCATTCCCAAGCGTGTAGTTCTCTAGTCAATCGTCCCATATTATGCCAAACTCCACCCAACAGAAGCTGCCAATCCTTACAACTCCAAAGAACATTGCATTCCCAACATCAGAATCAGAATTGCCTTTTGCTTCCAAACACCCAGCTAGTTGGCACCGTTTAGGCCTCGATAGACCAATTGCGATCTTGCAACCAGCTCGCCCCGCAGCTCCACGAACCCAGCCAATGCTTCGCCCCAAGTAATCCGTCCATAATTCGCATTCTCGTGTCGAGTGGCATTCAGCCTATAGACCCGGAAGACCTATCCAAGTTCCTCGCTGGCGGCCTGGTATGAGTCCAGCGCCTTCGCATGTCCGGCAATGTTGTACTGGATGGAACACGCTGAAGATCTCCTCCAAGTCCTGCGAGGCCACCATCTGAGCATTCTGGGCGGCGGCGTATGCGTTTTCGAGACCCATGGCAGGAGGGTTGGCACCGAAACCTGCGTATTGTGCGTGGATGACTTGGAGTTCGGTGTTTCTTGCCATGACGATTTGGAGGTGGGCTTTGTGGACCTGCATCTGGAACTGGAGCTTATTCAGGAATTCGTCGTAATCGTCCTTGTCGTGGGGACGCCAGTAGAGTCTGTTGGGGGCTTGCTGTTGTCCGTTCATGTTGTATCGTCGGTCGTAGGCTTGATTTGAGGAGGTTTTGATGCTGCGCTTTGTGTTGTTGTTGTAAGGGTTGAGCAGGCTGTCAAGATTTTCAAAGCTGAACTTTACAAGATGATAGAGCTGCTTTGAAAGGAAGAGTGAATCGAGGTAGACTTGTGGAGACTTTGATCGTGGTGGAAAACAGTAAGTCCGATATATCCCCGAAGTTTTGACGGCATTCCAACATTTTCGCTGTTCAGTGGTGCTGCTTATCCTTGACATTAATTCTTATTTTCTAGCATTGGAAATACTTTGATTCAAACGTTGTACTAGGTCTATTTAATACAAATCTAGCTACTTCTACTAATTGATTGAAGATAAAATATCTGGGTCGTTAAACTAATACTGCGCTGGCTCTCGGCTGCAGTTTGTTTAGCGAGACACCCCCTTTCAGATGACAGGAGAGCTGTTGGTCTGTGCACGAACTCACCATCACACCACCTATCTACCAGAAATGATAAGTTAAATCATGATGTAGGGAACCACTAGTACTTTCCCAAATTCAAAAGTATTCTAGACAATTTATGAGCCGGTGCCTATGTTTAAAAGCCAAATTCATGACCTGTGGGAAACTGGATAATCAACCCCAATTTTGGTCATTTGAGAGTATATTTCTTGTTCTCGTTTTAGTATTCAGAGCTATTGATATCTCTTTTGGATATAAGTTAGAACTATGCTACGTTTGAAAAGCGAACAGAGGACATGAATTATAGATAAATATTTCTAAGTGAACTTCATGTGTTTTCTCACAACTAGCTAACCCTGTTAAAATTTCACGTGATCGGCCCCGATTTTCCAGCCTTGGGATTATGCTTTTAATTGTCGAGTTGATACTGTATCCAGCTGAATCTTCATTCTGCTAGCATGTATTTGAGAAGTGCTCGTTTTCTAGGGGTTCTTCAGGTGGCGATTACCGTATGTCTTTCAACAGCTTGATTTTAGCTTACCTTGTTGCAAATTCCATGTGATCGGCCTCGTTCTTCAAGTTTCGAGAGCATGGTTCCTATCATCTTGTTAATCTTCAACTAAAATTGTATTCTGCTTTCGTGTAGGTATAGTATGAAGGGAAATATTCTTTTTATGGGCGTTCTTCGGGGTCCGCTTTTTATTCACGAAGGATTATGCAGCCGTGCAAAGGAACCTCTTGGCGACAATTTCCGGTGGATAAGTCTCGAGTATACTTTGTAGCTCTTCATCAAATTATATCAGGAACAACAGGCGGTTGAAGAGCGGGGTAACGTACTAGGCTACTAGCGCGGACTAGCGCGTGCACGGGCCTCTCTCAGCCTCTATTTAAGAGACCTCAATAGCACACTTCAAAATATAAGACATTCCCTCCAAACAGCCATACACACTGCCTTTTCTGCGGTTATTGAGAGTGAGCGCGATGTCGTGGTCGGCGATGGCCGACTCTGGATTTAATTAGACTGCCTTTACCGAGATGACAGTTGAACAAAATTGGCCAGCATGGGAAAGCAAAAGGGAAAAGCATGTTTTCTTTTGGCAGTTTGCGCGAAGGCTTTTTCGATGGAGAATCGCTAGATTACCTGCGATCCTTATTCTAATTTGTATCGTGAAGCCTCTTCGAAGAATATTCATATGAATATTTCTGTCAAGTGACAAGTTAGAAGTAGTTTATTGCAAGGAGTACACCGATTGAGGAATGCATCGAGCACTCATGTTGGGAGCTAGATGATAAGGTTCCTACAGTACTCTCCTTCCTTAGGCGAAGATGGAAATATCGTCACAATTGGAAACAGCATCTTTCTCTCATTTTGAGCTTGGTCTTCTCTGATAACTAGCCTGTAATTTGGGACAGTAACAAGGCTAAAGCTTTGTGACGGGTAATCATGGGGCCTGAATAACAAGCCGGCCAACTTTTATTTTAACTTCCTCTCTTGGCTGGTTTGACATTATGAGGTGCATCATGAGAATCGTTGGGCTTATTAACTAATTCCCAGATAATTTCTGACGTATTGAAAGCAAACATCAGAGACACAAGGGCTCATAAATATTCAAAATCGTATTTTTTTTACATCAAAAGGTGGAGACTCTATCGCCAGCAACATCTCCCACAGCTCCAATAATACGGCGAAGAGACTTGAATTCTTCAGCTAAATCACATCAGGGCACCATCAATCCATGCCACTGCGATCGAGACGACCATGATTGAAGAAGCAGCGTCAAGAACTGGCTGGTAACACTTCACTCAAAATTGCCATGTCCCGCCGCCAATCCCGAAAAGAAGACTTGAAACATGAAAGTCTAATCGTAAAGGGCCAAAATAGTATCCTTAAAACCATTCTGCTCCATGGCCTCGAAAGCGACCTTTGTTGGTGTTGGATAACTACAGACAAAAGAGATCGTAAGGATCGTCGATATAAATACAGAGTTTGCACTGCCAAGCCGTAGGCACGTGCACTTCATCCCAACAACCTTCCAGTTCCATCTCGCAACATCCGTATCGTGCACATTTTCCACCTGAAGCTGGGTCCATATTTCCTGATAACCCACAACTTGGGAGGATATCACGTCAATGCGTTTCAATTTTTTGCCGCTAGGGATGGACCGTTTCACACCATAGTCGTTTGAATCTTCAGCAAGCTTGACGATTTCCCGCGCGAGCGTGTCTAGCCCTGAGTTGCCCAGACTTTCACGGTTCCAGACATAGGTGATGATGCCCGAATTTATGTTGCTGTATGGGCCACTAACACTTGAGCCGGGATTGCGGATGGTAAATTGAATGAGGAGGGGGGTGACCGTGGTGCACACGATACTGGGGCGACATAACGACATCCTTGAGAGCTGATAGTCGGATCTCGAGTATGGAGGAAAAGCCAAGGTTACTGTGGTCCTGGTAACTGATGACGCTTGCTGAGGACACTGCGCGAATTCCTTGAGAAGATAGACTACTGCGGTAATGAGAACTGGCAAGATTCGATTGCAAAGAAGGACCAAGAAGGTCTGTCTTTTTGAGGAAACTCAGTTGTGTATGATTCAGGACTACACTCTAGCCACAAACAGGGGCCTCATATAGGCCACTAAGCAAAGGAGCTAGGCCTGAAACAGAGAAGGAGCTAGAATCTCTAAGATGGACCAAGAACTTATGCTGAAATCTCTCTGAGTAGCATAATTAGAGAACTTTGCAGTAAGTGCTCTTCTTATATAGCCTGAATCCGTAGCTGTAGTCAAGTCTCCTTTCAGTTTCTAGCCTCTAATTTCAAAGATAATTACCCACAGGCTTGGTTGCAGATGGCTTGTCTCCTGTTAATGACACGGAGGAATCATTGACCCTACACATATTTTGCAACAAGGAGACAAAAGAAACCCCAGTTAATAATAACGAACGATCTGCAAAAAGCTATCATACAGATCAAGGCTCCGTTGACAGCCACTTGGAACATCCGTGGGCTAGACATTGATAGTCGCTAGCCCGTTTATCACCTCCCCTTGCATTTCCACAAGGAAAGATCACTAAAAGCGAACTCCACCTTGAACTTAGCAATGGGTACTGCAAATACAGTACTGACTTTTGATTGTCAATAGCAAGAAAAGGAAAAGTGGAGCGATCTATCAGAAGAAACCATGGACGTCAAAAGTAAAAGCAAACCCAATTATTTCCTTGAAAACAAGACAGCCAAAAACGTGAAGATTACAGATGCCATTATGAAAAAGGGAAACTCCACAGCGGACTGAAATACAATTGCTATGTCTGCTCCTTGTTTCAATAATAAAGCAGTGAAGCTATGCATCTCTTTCTCACCTTATCGCTTGCCTGAGAAGTATTATAACCGAAACCCCTTTGCAAGAAGAAAGGGGGATTATGGATAACACTCTCTTGATAAAAAGATAAAATCGACTCTCTCCATTCTATCGCCCGCAAAAAATGAGTTCGCAACACTGAAATGGTACCTGGATTTCCGCCTAGAGAAGCGAGGTAGATGAGTCAAGATCTGCGGAGCGCTAATAGCACCCGGGGAGTCTCGTCGGTTAACCAAGGCCATCTCGAAAGAACAACAGCACAAACTCAGCACCTAAATCTCACCCCGCTGTTTCACTCAAAACCATAGGGCTGCGAGACGGGAATTCCCCTTCCGCAGCCCCAGCCAGCTCGTACAGGCTCACAACTCCTATGATATCCTTCTGACACCCCACACCCCAGCCCCAACCCCGCATAAACCCCCACCAAAAACATGACCGACACCCCAAAGCGGAAATGCAACAACAGAACACAACATGATAACCAGGCAGAGATGCAGGATTTGTGAAAGCGCATTGACTGGCGGCAGAAAATGGTTTTTCCTTTAGGCAGTGGCAGGCAACAGCGACGCCGCCTGACTCACTCACCGCCAAGCGGCGAGGCCAGTGTCAGCACTATTGTACGTGGAAAGGGGTTATATAAGATGGGAATTTTGGCTGTTATTGAGAAGAAACATTTTCCAATCTAGAGGAGTTTAGGAGATTCATAGCCAAACTTTTGATTCCCAAGTTCTTTTCTACATGAAACCTTTCGTCTCTACATTAGTCCGAAAACCAGTACAGAGACCAACAGGAGAAACAATGGCAGGCACCACTACCCCAAAGCAAGGCGAGGACGGTAAGCAATACGTCCTTGTCAAAGCAGACGATGGCTCCGAAGAAAGTGTCCCCGTTGCCAACACCAATACCTCTCCCAAAGATGGCGCCGAATGTCCAGATATCGTCTACAAAGTCCAATACAAAGATTTCCGCGGCGAGATCAAGGGGACGAAACTTCTCGATGCGCCATACAAGTTGAAGAAGACCTCGTACGTAGATCTCCATCGCACATTCATACTCATGACAAAGATACTGATGGCCGATGCAGATATGGCAATGGCGGGACTCCGATCTTGGAGGTCTTGTATAGCGTCGCGGTGTGGTTCCCTAGCATGTATAAGAAGGGAAACAAGAGTGCGCTTGAGGAGACGCAGAAGAAGGATGAAGATGGGAACGAGGCGTTTGATGAGAAATCTATGGAGGACAAGGAGTTGATTATCCACTCTGAGTTGATCATCAAGGCGTTGAGAGCTATTGTGGACTATTACCCTGGGCAGTCGTTGCTTGGTGATACGATTACGATCAAGGAGCCTTTCAGCATTTTGGTGCATCACCGCGAGGAGTTGCAGGCATATCGGGAGAGCTGTGATGATGCGGAGACATATGATCATATTGGTGTTTTGCAGAAGTATCTGGAGGATAATCTTGGGGATAAGATTATCGAGGAGGATCAGAGGTATGCGAGACCTACGCCCGTTGCGACATTTGAGATGTTGTGGATGCTTTTCAAGCCGGGGATGGATGTGTACGCTCAGATCGATGAACAGCGTGGCGGATTCGTGGTGCAGTCGTGCTTGCCAGCCAGCGACAAAGCCTCGTATGGACAGCTCGCACCTATGAAGGTCACGATGTGGTACCTAGATTTCGATGGACGGATGGTGGGACGTCGACGCCACGAAGTCACGATTGCACCTTTCGAGGGCGAGCGGGAGATTATGTCCTTGAAGGTCTTCCCATCAAAATTCCTGGACAGCAATGCCGAGCTTTCTCCACGAAAGAAGCTCGAGGATCGTGGTGAGAAGTTCTACGGCCTACTGCTCGGGAAGCAGATGGACTACAAGGGATACAGCATGACCGTGGATAAGAAGCCAAAGAGATTCCACGAAGGCCGTGTTGTAGTTGATCAGGGTTCCTTCTACACTTACGCAGACTACAACGAGACCTGCGAGCACCCAGCTCCCAAATTCGACGTTGATGATGACGACACTGGAATCCTTGCAGACCTGCACTACAATTGTGATTGCGATGAGTGCTTGGACAAGCGACGAGCAGCATCGGCAAACACAAAGTGGGGATCATACGAGAACATCGACCCTAGAGAAACTCCAAATCTAGATGCCACCAAGACTGGTGAAATGAGCCGCCACAGATACTTTCTCTTCCCTCGCCGAATTATGGGATTTGACCTGAAGTCCAAGAAGTGGCAAGCTCTGGATGTTGACTTCTGCCGCGAGCCAAAGATCAAGACTGAAGCGATCGAGAACCTAGTTTTGCCTGCCGATAAGCAAGAACTGATCAAGGCTCTTGTCCACAAATACAGTTCAGGCCGGAACAAGAAGACGAACAAGCAAGAAGCTACTTGGTCCGCCGACCCAATTCCAAACAAGGGAGAGGGTCAGATTTTCTTACTTCACGGCCCACCAGGAGCAGGAAAAACGTTCACTGCAGAATGTGTTGCAGAATTTACATCGCGTCCTCTTCTGAGTTTGACCTGCGGAGATATCGGCACCGACGAAGTCACTGTGGAAGACTCCCTGAGCAAATGGTTCAAGCTTGCCGAGATTTGGGGTGCTGTGATGCTCATCGACGAAGCAGATGTATACCTGGAGCGTCGTGAGGTAAACGAGCTGACACGAAACGGTCTTGTCTCTGTGTTCCTCAGAGCTATGGAATACTATCGCGGTATCCTCTTCTTGACGACCAATCGAGTTGGCCATTTCGATCCTGCATTCTTCAGCAGAATTCACGTCTACATCGGCTATAAGCCTCTCGACAGCGAAGGACGCAAGAGAATTTGGCTTCAATTTTTCCAGAAGTTGGAGCTTGAGCGTGGTGATGAAGTCAACGTCAAAGCCGGCGCTAAGCGCTACATTCTCTCCGATGATGTGCTCAGGGATACTGAGTGGAATGGCCGAGAAATCAGAAATGCTTTCCAGACCGCCGTGGCGCTTGCCGAATATGAGGCCATGCAGAAAGTGGCCAAGGGTGGAAAGGGTGCAATCGAAGGAGATGCGAAGCCTCTAGAGATTGAGTTGAGACAGGATCATTTCGAGAAGGTTGTCGAGATGAGTGACAACTTCAAGAAGTACCTCGCGACTGTCAGCGAGGAGAACGATGGAGGTGATAGAGGCGATGATTCCTTGCTTTGAAAGGATAAAGGATTTTAAGTGTTCCAAAGTGGACGAGTAGATGACCCAAATCCAAATCATTCCACAATACCTCTCATCAACTGCTGTGATCCCAACAGCCCTCTACGTAAATTAATTTGCAGAAGAGGATGTTGGCACGTCTCATTCATTGCTTTGATTCACTCGTGAAGTTAAAAGGCTTTTCTAGCGTCGTCGTTCCTTCCCCGGGCCTGAATTATTTCCTGACAGGGTATCCTAGTTGTGACATCACCGTGGTCCGTGCCCAGTGAAGATAGATACGGTGGCTCAGCATCAGAAAGAATCAAAATCCAGCAAAATGGTTACCACGTTCATCATACTCTTGTATAAATCTTCTGTTCGTCATAAGAGGACCACCTCCTTGATCCGTGTCAAAATTATACAACTGATCGAGTGACCAATCTTGTACATCTCCTGAAGTGAAGTCAACAGCGCCCGCAAAATCTGCCCAAGATGGCATATTTTCTTGGTCGAGTTGTACACCGGAAGCTTCAAATTCTTGATCGTAGGCTCCCACAGTTTCTGAGGAATATCCAACACTTGGAGATACTTCGTCGGTGCCCACTTTGTTGTCAACTTCAAGAGTGTTTTGGGACATGTCTATCCCACCATTAGGTTGACGAGATTTCCCTTTCCTTTCTTCGCTCTCCTGATTTGCGACGTTTGGAGTGCCATACTTGCTGCCTCCATCTTTCATGAAAATCGTACTTGCATCAAGCATCCCGACAGTAAATTTCATAAATTCAGCGGCTTTGCTGCTAACTCGTAATGTCCATCGGTACTCTTTGAGTTGCGATCGATAAAAGTCTGCTTCCTCGGGACTTTGGCTGGTAGCCCACAGAAGCGTGCCGAATGTACCTATGATTGCCAGGTTGACTTTCGAAGCAAAATACCAGAAGCTTTGAAGATGCGAGGCTTCTAGTTTGTTGACAAGGTCGATGGCGGACGTGAAACGCATTTTTGCTGCCGCTCTGGTGATTGAGCGAAGATTCTCGTCCTTGTTGGTGCTGTCGAAGCGGATGATGGCACGATGGAGTGTTACTTCGGCAGCAAAGTAAGCCAAATGGAGAGAGCCTGTCGCTTGTTAGTCCTAATTCCCTAAAGATTTTTGCAGCACAAACCTGTAGATGACAATTTTCTCGCTTTTGTCTCGCCAATTGCCAAGCATGCTGGTAACTGGGAATACCATTCTTTCAATCGTAGCTGGATAGGCTTCGCTTTTTCTAGCGTTACCAGAGTGGCATTCTCGTTTTCGTTCGCCAAATTGGCCGTTGCCTTCAACGTAAAGAATGTTGACAAGATGTCATTCAGTATCTCAGTCAGCGAAATCATTGCTACGTAGCTCATTCGCCCCTTCTCAACCTCGGAGCTACCCTCTTCCTCGTCATCGTCCTCATTAGACTCTGGGAAATCTCTGGTTTCGACAGCGCGTACACACCAGTCATCAGAATGGATCAACGGTGGTCGACCATGAACTAAAGCTCCCCATTTGTCTTGCATGTAAAGCGCCCAGGCCAGTCGCTTCCTGAGACTTCTCTCCCATTCAGGTATCTTCCACCCAGAACAATCCAAGTGAAGCCCAAGGTTCTGCGCCACCGCAACAAGCTCTCCTGTCAAAGCCCAGGAATCTCCTTCTGGGCGTTGAAGCAGTAGAAGACCAGCTTGCACTGTTGATAATTTGGGACGGTTCAAGACGTCAGCAATGAACTTTGGGGCCAGTCTTTCCAGCTTCTCGGAATCGGGTTTCGGTAGGTTGACAATATCGGGACTGTATGACCACCAATTCAGTGCCAGTATATACACAGCTGCGAGAATTGGTGGTGTGAACTCTCGATATGTCCGAGCGTACTTTTCTAAGAACACTTTCTTGTGCATAATTGGGAAACTCGGGTGGACGATACGAAAGAATAATGCCACTAGTGCGTGTCCATAAGGTCGCACTATACTTTCCACGAGATCTAGGTTTGTAACTTCCTCATCTACTTCGGCTTGGCTTTCCAGCTTCATTATGAAATGATTGTTCTGGTCAACTCGGCGCAGTGTTCCCGGTGTACTGACGAACTCTCCTCTTCCATTAAAAGGGGAGAGATTTATCAGGCGGGTATCATACTCGGTTGTTTGTCCAAGATAATGACCATGCTGTCGGTTTTGAAGGCCAAGAGTTTCCTTCAATAACGATGGTCCTGGAAGAGATGTGTAATCATTTATCGGGGGTTTTGAGTGGATGCCTGTACATATAATCAGTTTTCGAAATGTCAAAACATGTTGTTTTCTGTTTAGGAGAGAGATAGGGGCCAAACTTACTGGTCCTCTCTGGTCCCGGGGATCTGGTCAAGTGTGGCGTTAGATCCATAAACACATCGTCTGCGCGCACAAAGGTGGGTGTACCTACTGCGGTTTTGCACTAGAACTCTTCTCATCATCGTCCAATCGACGCCGTTTCCTCCGCTGTGGACTTTGTACAAAAGTGCATTCTTCCGATCTCGATTGACACATCACGCATGTTTCGCTGTCTTTGGGCATTATACATCTGCTCTTCCGCCGCCGGCACGCGTCGCACGGCCTGTCCTTCCTCGTCCAAGCATTATTTGGAGGTTTGGCCGTCGCGAAGACATTGTGCGAGCTCTCCTTGGATGGCGGCGGGTTTGAAGTCATAGGGGAATGGAAACCTGCGCCAGCGGTCACATGAGCAAGTTGTACGAGCGCGATTTATTTTCGGGGTCCATATCGTGAGATTTGAAGTTGGATTCGTGGTGGGTCCCGAGCTGAAAATGTCACGAGAGATAAGAATAGAATTGGTCACATGACACGCCTCGCGATGGGCATTATGGGTGGCATGGATGCTGTTTTTCTCTGGAAACGCCGTATTCTTTTGAATAGAAACCCGTTTCACCGTATTTTGGGTATCTCTATTGACCAGAATGAGCTTTTGGGGACATTTACGGTGGGGAATTGATCATTTAGGTTGAAGTGTTTGTTAGACACATACGAAGCTTCATCACAAGCTTTTGCGCCTTTCTAGTATTAAATCACGTCAAAAAAGAAGGAAAATCCTCGATGCATGGTGTTCATTGCTGTCTGCGGACACCAGAAGGCGGAAATCCACTAGAATCCACCAGAATTAACACCACTACGCTGTATTTCGCGTTCGCTTTCCTCCACTCCGCAATGACAATATCGCGTCCATCATCTGAATTATGCCACTCCACCAACGAAAAACAATCCAGTAAACATGGCTTTCAACTCATGTGCCAATGCGTCTCTCCCTCGATATTCAAGTAATCTACATGTCTCTCGCACCAGATCTGACCAAATTCTATGCTTTGCCAACTGTATGACCGCCAAACTTCGCTGTATGATGTGCTCCAATGTCGAAATCTTCGTCTCTGAGAGGGCAAATGCATCGAATCGTGGTACTTATTGTGCCGGTGCGTTTCCGGTGTTGTTCGCGGAGTCATCTTGATGATTTTGAGGAATTTCGGAAGGATTTGCGGTATTTTCGTTGGCAACGGGAGCATCTCCATCCATCGCGACGTTTGTATCTTCAACCATCGTGGTATCAGAGTCCCAGGCCGTGGCGCTGCTGCTCTGTGGTGCTTCTCCGGCCGCAGGTCCTCCAAAGGCTCCTCCCTGAGCTGGAAGGTGATGCTCATGGTACTGCTGATTGACAGCAGAGAACAGGTTGTTTCGCTCCTCAGCGGTGGTACCAGAGCTCTCACTTTCGGCCTCTTGCTGTTCTTGTTTAGTATTTGCGATAGAATAGTTTGAGGTTATCGTGTGACTTACGCTTCGCGCAGGTATGGTAGGCATTCCAGAGACTAGAGCTCTGTACTGCTCAGTCGTAGGAGGATGTGGTTGATGAAGCGCATATTGGCTTCTTGAAACCCGACCATCCGCAGCAGAAAATCCTGAATTGCCTCCTTGAATGAAGCGTGCCATCGGATTCTCTTTGATGCGACCTTCTGCATCTCTCTCAACGGTCTCTTCTGCCTGAGATGGTGCATCCCATCTTGGCCACAGGTTGTAAGGCGCAGACATTGCTGCGAAAGTCGTGGTTGTGGTTGTGGTTATGGTTGTTGTGGATGTGCAAGAACAGATCGGTCGCAATCGGGCTGCAGGATTTTATACCCGAGCAGGCTGGCA
This sequence comes from Hymenotorrendiella dingleyae, assembly GCA_003988905.1. Taxonomy (NCBI): domain Eukaryota; kingdom Fungi; phylum Ascomycota; class Leotiomycetes; order Helotiales; family Helotiaceae; genus Hymenotorrendiella; species Hymenotorrendiella dingleyae. The sequence continues at coordinate 14,380 of QYAP01000771.1, forward strand.
TTTGCGTTTGTGTGAGAGCGCACGTGTTTGTGCGTGAATCATTTGGTTATTATTTTGTTCTTGTTGTTTTGGCAGATTCAAAAGGGGGGTTCAGACGAGAACAACAATGTCACGTGCACATTTTTCAGTGAATATGTTCAGGCTGGACTTGCCTCTTTGGGATCTTAGCCCATCTTCTGTTATCTTATAGCTTGGTGTGAAAATGATGAAAATAGAATATACATTGAAATAATAGATAAAAAGAGAAGGTTAGTATCTTGTCATCTTATCTCTGATATTTTATCAGATTTCATTCTAGATGAATTGAGAGAACAAGAATTGAAATGCATATACTTGAGATGATAAGAACTATATATTAGCTAATGCTCATTCAAAGTCTATCAAATTCTCTCTTAACAGTAAAGAGAACATAGTTGAACCAGGAGTTAAATGAATATACTTCAAATGATAAGAATTATCTATTAACTAATGCTTCTCTTAAGTAGATCATGTTCTCTCTTAAATATTAAGAGAACATTATTAAGATGAAGATTATTTAGAGGAAAGTAATATTAACTCCAAACTCATCTCTCTTGTTTTCCATCTTGTTTCTCTAGAGTAAGTAGGATGATCATTATCAAAATAGGAGATGTATAGAGAAGACCTAAAATTTATCTTAACTGTGCTTGGTATTCAGCAAGGGGGCTGGTCACGTGGGGCTCTAGGCTTAGCGAGCTACCTACGTCTTCTTCTCTTCTGTAGCCTTCTCTTCTCTCCTTAAGCCAATACAAGCATTTGATCCTGAACAGGTTATGAGCCCTCATCGCGCATGCACGCATTGCAAATACAGTTCGTGGGGATAGCTTCGTAGTTGGGCTTCCGCCCAGCGGCAGGACATTAAAATCGCCGTGAATGCCCTCGTCGCTGTCTGTGAATTCGAGAATTGAAGCTGAAGTTGTGCGAAAAGAGCCTCGCTTACCGCAAATTTTCACCACGAACACCTTCGAATATTACGAATTGAGCTTGGCGAGCTCCAAATACGCCTACCTTTCCTACACTTCTGAATTACACCTACTTCTACTCCTCTATGTTGTTGTGAACATCTACGAATTCGACAATAAAACTGAAGCTATGTGCAAAAAGAGCCTGAAAACCCTGCCAATTCACTACACAACACAAGAAGCCTTCGAAACACTTACGAATTACGAACAAACTACCCTACTTCTATACTTCCGAATTACCTTACTTCTTTCACTATCACCTTACAACATCAAGCGTTCTTGAGCAGACATTGGAGGAGTTCCTGGGCTCGAATAAGGGGCGTATTACGAATACAAACACTTCGAATTACCTCACATCTACACTTCCGAAACACTTCACAACTACACTTCTGCATATCTGATCTGGAGGCCGAATTGATTTTATCTTAGAAGCTCTCCTCAGATGTGAGCGAACTACCATTTCCACAGCTTTACGGAGGTAGTATAAGTGCAAAAACATCCTACTTTTCAGCCGAATTCCACTACACTATACAACACGGAGACTGGAGATCGTCCGTTTCTGGAGCCATTTGGAGATATTGACTAGGCTCAAACAAGGAACCCTTGCATTTGATCATGCAGATATGGGAGGACATGATCACGCGGCGCGAAGGAAAGAACCCTGCCAGGATCCGGAAGGCATTAGGGCACTTAAATGAACTGAATTGAGCATGCCATCTTCATGAAGGAAGGGCAATTGAGAGGACTTAATTAGATTTTTGCAAGGGGCGTTTGTGGCCCTGCATTTGAAGCTTTTGATGGAGCGCCCGGCTCCCAGCCAGGGGCGTGTGCTCGGTATTCACCGAGGGGGCTGGTCACGTGGGGCGCTAGGCTTAGCGAGCCTACCTACGTCTTCTTCTCTTCTGTAGCCTTCTCTTCTCTCCTTAAGCCAATACAAGCATTTGATCCCGAACATTAACTCATCTCTCTTATTTGAAACCTTATTAAACTAAGCTAGCTTAGAGATCTGTAACGATGCGGGTTTCCTGGCTCAGGAAGTCGGGTCAACGTCGGGTTCGGTAGGCTATAATGGTCAAGAAGTAAAACAAGAGTCGGGTTCGTTCG
>QYAP01000772.1:0-20768 GCA_003988905.1 Hymenotorrendiella dingleyae
GCGATCGGATCGTTGAATGTGCAAGAGATTTCTCTCTCGAATGATGGTATTTCTGAAAGCTTCTGACAACAAGTCAGTTTTGGCAAAAAATGGTGTTCATATATTATCTTTTAAATGATTAAATCGATATCTTTTTAAATATAATATTTATATATAATAATATTATATATTCGGTAATTAAAATCTCATTAAATAAAGCTTAAATAAAGATAAACTTAAAATTTAAATAAAATATTAAAAATAATCTTATAAAAAGGAAAATATTTATAATTAAAGAATATATTTTATTAATAATTAATATATAATAATAATTTATAAAACATTAAAAATATATTAAAGAATTTTAAAATAAATAATATAATATAAAATATATTATTTCTTTTAATTTTAATATTAGAAATAAAATATTATTTATATTTAAGAATATTAAGATTATTCGAATTAATAAAAAGATAATTAATCGATATTTAAAACTTTTTAAAATTAAAAAAAGAATTAATAAATAAATTTATTACTTTATATTATCGATTAAATATTAATAAATCTATAATATATTCTATATAACGCTCTTTAAATCCTATTATTAATACGTTAATAAAACGTTTAAAAAAATAATATAATTAGATTTTATTAATAAAGAATTAAAATATAAAATTAAAACTATTTTAAATTATTATAAAAAGTATAATCGATTCGAATGTTTAATTAAATAAATAAATTATAATTTTACTTTTAACGAATAAATAATAACGGCTTAATTAAATAGTATAAAAGAATTTTTATACGAATATAAGAATTAGATTAAAAATATTAATAAACTTTTTAAAAAAAGTTAATATAATATATATAATCGAAAAAAAAGTTTAAAAATAATTTAATCGGATATATATAAGCGATAATAGAAATAATTAGATTTTTTTTATATTTTTTATAAGGTTTTTTATAGTTTTAATAAATTAAATATTAAAGTATTTTTATATTATATATAATTTATTTAAAAAATAGAATTATATTATTTATTTCTAATTCTAAATCTTATTTAAATCTTTTAATAATTTCTAATTATAAAAAGTAATTATCGATTTAATCGATAAATATTAAACTCTTATTTCTTATATTAATTAAATATTAATATCTTTTAATTTAATAAAAGGAATAATATTAATTAATAAGCGCTTAAATATATTTATTATAATTTAAAGTTAGATAATTAATATAATATTTATTATTATTAATAGTATTATAAGCTTTAATATTATAAACCTTAATATTATAAGTTTTATAATATTAAAAATTAGATAATTAAATCGAAATTTATTAATTTTAATCGTTAATCTATTTATAAGGTTAAGAATAATTCCTTTTATAATTATTAATAATTTATTTAATATTTCTTTTATATTATTATAATATTCTTTAATGAATTTATTATTATTATTAATAATTTAAAGAAATTAAATTATTAATTATTTATATACTATTATTTATAATATTTAGATTTATATTTATATATTTAATTTAAATATTTAACTTTTTAATAATAATTATTATTTAATTAATATTAGTATTTATTCTATTAACAAACGATTTTTAAGGATATATTATATATATAATATTAATCTCTTTATTAATCTTAAGGGATTACATAACGGTATTAATAAAGGCTTTTTAGGCTTTTATTAATTTAGTTTAATTAAAAGGATTTTTATTATTCGGTTTATTAATATAATTTATAATAAATTATAGATTTTATAATAAATTAAAATAATTTTCGGGGATTTAATTTAAATTATTAATAAATATTATTTTATTTAAGGTTCGTTAATTATTTATTAAATTATACGAATAATACTTTTTTTAACAATTATAATATTTAATTAATATATTATTAATAATCTAATATTTGAAATCTAAGAATTCATTAATAATTCTCGTATAATAAAGGTAAAACCTTTTATAAAAATATATATTATAATTTATAAGTATTCTATTAATCTGGGATTTATATTAACCTTTTATAATGTAAAGCGTTAATATAACGAATATATTTTTAATTATAAATATATTTTTTATAAAATAAAATCGTTTTTTATTAAAAGCTTTAAATTCTTTTAAGCTTAATTTTTAAGGTCTCTTATTTCGAGTTTATTTAATAAGAGTTTTAAATATATTCTTTTCGCTTAAATCGTAAACTTATAAGAAAAGCAAAATCGACTTTATAATTTCGTATATTATCGATTTAATATATAATAATAATATAATAAATAACGAAGATTAAAGAATAATCGAAATAATTATTACTTTTAATTTCTTTAAAATAAACATTATTAATATTAATTAAAAACTACTTTTTATAATAAAAGCCTTATTATTATTAAAAGCTTTAATAGAATTAAAACTTATAAATAGATTAATTATTATCTTATATATATAAAATATCTATAATATCTTTAAAAAAGAATAATATAATTTATTATAAAATATAATAATAATAGAAATTATTTTATTATATAAAAAGAAATATTAATAAATATTATTAAAGTTTAAGAATTAATAAAAGATATAAAAGAGAAAGGAAATATTAAAATATAAAAATAAGATAATATATTCCTTTATTTATATAATTATTTATTTTTTATATAAATATATTATTTAATATTTATTATTTATTATAATATTAATAAAGAATATATATAATATATCGTATATTAATATTTTTATTTAATTATTTTTCTAATTAATAATTAAATTAAAGAAAATTAATAGTCTTAAAATACCTTATAAATTAGAGATTTAATCTTTTAAAAAAAGGGATAATATTAAGATTATATTTCTTTATATATTTTAGCCCGAGTTTCGCTTAAAATTTATAAGTTCTTTTTAGGGTTTATATATATATAAATTATTTATATACTCTCTTTTAAAGGGTAATAATTAGCTTTTAAATTAATTATGTTTTTATTTTTAAATAATTCTTTTAATTCGTTTTAAATATATTTAATTCTTGAATTCTAATATCTTTATATAAAAATATAAAAAGATTATTTTTTAAATAATTTAATATAATTATTATTATAAATTTATCGTTTAATATTATTAATTTAATAAATTTAATAAATTATATTTATAAAAAAAGTATTTTTAAATAATAGTTTTAATAAAAAGATTCTTTCTTAAATAAATATATTAAAAGAACTAATTAAAATAATCTTTTTAATTATATTATTAAAACTAATATAATTAATTAAGGTTAAAAAAACTAAGAAATATTCTTAAAGAATTCGATTATTTTAAAATAATTTAAAGAATTTAAATTTCGTTATAATAGTTTTATTTTTTGATTGATTTCATTTATCGATCTACTGAAAAGTATGCGAAATTCTATCTAATTGTTACAAAGGAAAACCTTTAATAGTTTTATTAATATCGTTTAATATAAAATATAAGATTTTCTCTATTTAATTAATAGAAATAAAAGTATTATTTCTTTTAATATTAATAATATAATTAATAATATTCTTAATATAATTTTAAAAGTATATAATTATAAATTTAATATATATATTTTCGGAGTTATATATTAAAGAGTTATTATTAAAATACTAGTATAAATCCTTTATAAAAGTAATTAATTTAAAGAGATTTTAATTAAAAAAAGAGATTTTAATATTTTCGATAATAGAATAAGAGGTAATATAAAAGATAAATATATTAATTTAAATATAAATCGAATAAATAAAATATAATATAATAATCTTATTAATTTAAAAGATTTAAAATATATTTAATTTATTATTTAATTATTCGATTTCGGTAATAATAATAAGAATAAGAGTTTTAATAGCGAGAATTATATTAATTAACGTTATTATAATTATTATTACCGAATTTAAATAATTTAATTATTTATAAAGAATATTATTATTAAAAGTTAAATTAATTAAATCCGTTTAAGATTTAATAATAATATTCTTAAAATGGATAAATTCCATAATTAATTGAAAATTAAAAGCAATTATAATATATTATTATATTTTAATATTATTAATATAAAAGAAAAAAAAGAATTATTAAATATTAAAATCAATATTAATAATAGAAATATTAATAAAGAAATCATTAAAAACGGTATTATTAATAGAATTATTATTAGAATGTATAATTATATAAAAGGGAAATTATATAATAATTATAAAAAAAAGAAAAAATAATAATTAATATATTAAAAAATAGAATAATAATTAAATTAATTATAAATTAAGAAATATATAAAAAGAAATAAAGATTATATATGTTGAGAATCCGGGTCACGTGCTGCCTAGTTAGATATATACTCAGGGGCAGGAAGTAAACCTCCTTCCTTCCCCATCTCGACCAATATACTACATTACCTAAAACCTTGCATTTATGGATCATTAACATCCTATTCTCAATAATATATATATTTAAAGAATTTAATTGAAACCCCTTTTCCTTATTTATATATTTAATAAAGTATATATAAATACTTATATGATTTATAAAATATTACGATCTATAAAGTGAGGCTTTTAAGGCTTTCCGGAGTTCCGTAGTAGTCCCTCACATTTCCTCGAAGATTGGTCGCACCACATTATTAATTTAAAGCAGCACCCCTCTCTCATTTATGACCTTTTCGTGCCCGATCGTAAGGGAGAATTGTATAGCAGGGAGACGGGAGAAACCCCTTTGGTTTTTGAGATCTCGACCTTTACTGATACTCTGTTATTTTGACTCTCATTATTCTAGACCTATGAGAGAATTGATGGGTTGTCCGAGCCCGTCGGTCGCTCTTGCAGTACGTAGTATGGAGCTCGCTTCAAGCAGAATACGAAGATAATTTGGCTGTTAGTTGAGTACCGTTCATATTTCCTTTCCGTTCTCCCCAAATGGTATAAGAGATTGAGGGTGATTCTGAATGGACATCAGACGATATATTAGGAAGGGGTGTGACGCGGGTGGAGTTGCCGTCTCTAGGGCGCATCGTGACTGCCGTTACAAGAGCACAAGCAGAACGTGCCTGCTGTTTTCAATTTAGAGTGTTCCACAAAAACCGACTGTCAACCTCTTTGTATTTCTCTCACCATCCTCGACTTCACATTCTCATTTCTCAAGGCTCATCATCCGCGAGAAGAAGTCCCCAAACCGCATTCTCTCTCTCCACCCACAGCATCAGCAGGACTTCGCAATATGGTCAGCTTCAAGATCCTTGGCTGCTTCGCAGCATTGTGCATCGCACTCTCGGCAGCAGAGCAGCCCATCCTCAAGCGCCAAAACAACACCTTTACTCCAACTACCCTCCCTTCAGGACCCAGATACTATCTGCAGACGAAAGTCATCAATGGCGATCACTCCATGAACAATCTATACGGTATGTGCTGCTGACCTTGTTCTTTGAAATTACATTGAGATATTGACTGATCCTGGATTTAGTTGACAGCTATCATATCAGTGCTGGCTTTGGGGATGCCGTACTGTACAGCGAGCCTCCCACAGGATTGAGCGGCTTCTATAACGACACGGGAACCTTCGTCGCCCCAGAGCAGGGGGCGTCTTGAATTCCTTCATCTCGACCTGTCCAACCTTTAATATAATAGCTTGAAACGGGTGCTATGTCACGTGTTTACGCATACACCTGCCTAAATAGTAATTTACTTCCTCTTTTGGATTATCTCCGGGCTCCTCCGGGCATGCATTCTAGAATAGAATCTTCTCCCCCCCTTCTGTAAGCCTTCCCCCCCAGGAGGGCATTCTAAGCTTAGTTTAAACATAAAAGGGATGATTTCCTATGATAGGATTTTTGACCCTTAGATTTTAGATTTGGGGTTGATTTTCTAGCCTATTTTTCAAGGCATTGTAATCTGTTTGCATTCCGTTCATAAAAAGTATATCCTCACTTTTGCATATACAAGAAAAAGCACATGATTCCGGGCTCTTACAGAAGACCTTCAATAAAAAAAAGGAGTACATCATTTCACGTAATAAACCCCCTTCCAAACGAATTCCTTTAAATAAACGCCTCCTCGGAACCTTAGAAGCTCTAAAAGAACTCACATAATACCCCTTTAACCTAAAAGACCTTCCCTGAATAAACGCCTACTAGAACTCACGTAATAGCCCCCCTTTAACCTGAAAGAGCTCCCCTAAATGAACGCCCACTAAAAAGCTCACGTGATAAACCCCCTTTCAACGCCCAGAAAGAGCTCACCTAAAGAGCTTCCCTAAACGAGCGCCCATTAAAAGCTCACCTAAAATAGCTTCCATTAAAGATTAAACCTACCTTCAACGCCCTAGAAATAGCTTCCCTAAATGAGCGCCCACTAAAAGCTTACCTAAAAGAGCTTCTCTTAATGAGCGCCCACTAGAACTCACCTAAAAAAGCTTTAAAAGAGCTTACTTAAAGAGCTTCCCTAAATAAGCACCCACTAAAAGCTTACCTAAAAGAGCTTCCCTAAAAGAGCGCCCACTAAAAGCTCACCTAAAAGAGCTTCTCTTAATAAGCGCCCACTAGAATTCACCTAAAAGAGCCTTCCTTAGGACCCTAAAAGAGCTCATCTAAAGAGCTTCCCTAAATAAACACCCACTAAAAGCTTCCCTAAAAGAGCTCCTTTGAAGAGCGCCCACAAGAACTCACGTGATAGCCCCCCCCCCTTTCAGCACCCTGAAAGAGCTTCTCTTAATAAGCGCCTACAAGAACTCACGTAATAGAGCCTCCCTTAATCAACGCCCACACCTTGCTCTTAGCCTAGTTCTACCATCAAACCCGCAGTCGCCTCCTTCAGTGCCCAACAAGAGCGCCTCGATATCCTTGTGAACAATGCCGGTGTAAGTCTTTCTTCTAAACTTCGCCCCCTAGACGTTTCCCATACACTTAAAGTTAATCGAGCTAATATATCTTTGGAGTAGGTTATGTACCCTCCCAAGGGCAGCACTGATGCGCAAGGTAATGAGCTGCAGGTGGGTACTAATTGTCTGGGTCATTACCTGCTTTACAAGCTCCTTCTCCCTCTGCTCGAAAAGACCGCCTCCTCTTCCCCGACAGCCAGCGTGCGCGTTTTATGGGCAGCCTCTATCGCTGTGCACGTCGATTCACCAAAGCCGGACGGGATCATCATCGACAACGATGGACGTCCCACGGATCAAGGCGTGATATCCAATTACGGCCAAACGAAAGTAGGTAATGTCTTTCTGGCGCGTGAAGGCGCCAAAAAGACGCCGCAGACAGGTGTCGTACATGCAGCTTTCAATCCGGGAAACCTGCGCACAGAACTGCAGCGGCACTGAACTGGACCAAGTCATTGGGTCACGGTGAGTTGTGTTCTCCAATGCCACGTCCTCTAGTGATCATCATGATGTATACTGATTGAGGATTTTCGCTATCACAGGACAAATTTATCTTAAATACTCCCAATCATGGGGCATACACAGAGCTATGGGCAGCACTCACTCCTGATTTGACGCCCGATAAGAGTGGGGCTTATGTCTACCCTTGGGGAAGATTCGGCAGTCTACCTGCAGGAATCGAAACTTCGATGAAAGAGAAAGCGGCTGGTGGAACGGGTGTTGCAACAAAATTTGTGGAATGGTGTGGCAAACAAACAGAGGCTTTCGCCTAGAATCAGTGACGCGGACTCGCCCGGTAGTATATCTAGGATTTCATGGTCTGGTGGATAGTGATGTATCATGATCTAATAGCGCTCCTGATTTCAATATTCAGTCTTGAAATTAAGGTATTCGGGTTTTGTTTTGGATTATATGCACTTGATACTTTATTTCCTGATAAACCATCTATTCAAATGCCGTTTTACTTGGGCGAGCAGTGATTAGGGGGTGGTATTTAAGCGAGGAATATCAACATCGGACCCATCAGAAGATCTGACCTGGGACGCAGCACTAGTATAATTGAGAGTAGAATAAAGTAAAGCCAGCCTTACTCTGCACTACTATAGTCTGATCCTTTGCGAATCCTTGATATCCGCAATCAGGCGCGATGTCTCTTCCTCATAACAGTTTTCTGCTCAAAATCCGGATGCACCTCAGTGTCGTACTTCGCGTTCGGCGGCCTTTCCGTCTGACCGGGAGGAAATGAAATGTCATAGTCTAGCAGGAGCTTTGCGACAATCAGTTTGATCATGGCAGCTGCATACCATCGCCCAGGGCATGTGAACCGGCCATTGCCCCACGAGAGATTACCCGGTTCGATGCCCGTATAGTCCTGCTGTGTACTCGTAGAGCTTTTATTGTCTTCGTCCGGGCGATAAAAGCGGAATGGGTTGAAATTCTGAGGATCAGCGTAAAATTCTGGGTCGCGTGACATGGGACCTCCAGGAATGACGATCGAAGCTCCACGAGGGAGGACAGTTTTACCGTCCGAAAGCTCAATGGGAGACATTACCTTACGATCGAAACCGACTTAATGGACAATCAGCCAACTAATTTCACTTGAAGTACAAGAAGCAAGTTTCTTACGAAAAGTGGATTGATTCACACGCTGTGATTCTTTCAGAAAACTGTCCAATCGGTGAAGTCTCTTGATGGTAGAGAATTGCCACTCTCCGTTGCTTTCCGCGAGCGCTTCATGCGCTTCGGATCGCAATGGCTCGATGTATTCTGGCATAGCACAGAGATCAAAAATTGCGTGTGTCACCGCCATGGACGATGTATGAAGCTGGAAATACCACGCTATCAGTTACAGAGCTAAAATATCATTGCAAACTCAGTCTTACCGCAGCCGCTGTCAGCAGTAAAAGTCTGGCTGTTATACTGTCTGGATTTGTATCTTTGCCACTTTCAACAAGCAGCTTCAACACACTGGGCTCCTCTTTGACAGTAATATTTTCTGATGGAGGGAATAGAAGGTCGCGCACCGCAGCACGCTGGCGGAATATTCGGTTTCGTTGTGGAATCAGGGGCGCAATGAACCGTCTAAGAAACCCTGGGAATGGTAACAGGAGAAATTTGGTGATTTCTACATCGATGGGCAAGGCTGTGACGGCATCCGTCCAGATTGGATTGTGGCAGTATGATTTGCCGACAAAAACCAAGGACGAAATACGATGAATAAAGGAGAACAAGAGTTCATAGGCGATATAGACTGGGGGATCTGATGTGCGATTGACGGAGTCAGCCAATTAATCTCAACTCATTGTTTAATATACGCTGCAACTCAAACACGAGACTCACTCTCCACTGTACTCTGGCCAAGCTGTTCTGTCATAACCGCTTCGAGCTCTTCAGCCATCGACGAGAGAAAAATCGCTATTGAATCAATTTTAGAACATCATTCTCATAAATTCTCGGCGACCTTACGTAGGTTTCTCGTGAAAGGTCCCCTACAGATATCGGAAGTCAAATGGTCCTGTAAAAGATCCACTCCATTATACTGGCCCATCACACTGTCAACTAAGGCTGCAGTTGAACTTAGTTTAGATTCGGGAAGCATGTTGAGTTCAGTGAGGAACTTGGGAGCGAGCACGACAGTGTCGCCCATCAGCGTTTGGATGACATAACTTGTATGCTTAGACTTCCTCAAAATTCGGTCAGTAGAGAGCTTCCTAGGAGCGTGCTATGACTATGAAAGTGCCGTACCTGTTCATATGTTCGAATTACGTCTTGGTGCCCGTACTTGTACCATTTCCAGCGAGCCCACCATGAGCGAAGGAAGAAAGTCCCTGGATTCGTACCGATCCTCGGCAAACCAGTCCTAGACTGGGAAAAGCTATCGATGATTGTTATCAGTACCCATGTCGCTACTACGAGGACCACGCTCTCAAGCCACATGCTGGTCGTAAAAACAAGTCTTGCAATATAAGCCGCTTTGCTAGAACGTAAGCGGAGTAAAAGAGATTTCTCTCCCAATTCAACAAAGGATAATAGGCGATATTAGAGTTTGGCCAAGGAGGAAACGTCAAACTATCTTTCACATCAAATGCTACGCTCGAGTTTGTTGCATGCAATCTTAGCCGTAGGCGCTGTGACGCTCAACATACTTGCATGGGCGCTAACTTCCGCGGTTATTATCACGCTTACATTGCAGTCTGACCGTTACCAAGATGGAAATGATCACGTACCGACCTCATTTTATTGGAATATTGAGGATCATATTGCCATTCTTAGAATATCTTCGACGGCCAACGCAGACTTAAACCTTGCTAGTGGTGAAACCAACCAACACTGCCCCATCCCTCTCACAACCTGCTCGCCCTCTGTCTTCTGCACCTTTCTGCCTGATCAACCTCACCAATGTATGCACAAAAGGCCTGGATCAGAGCCTTGTGGTGAGATTGTGTCACACTCGCATCAACGCTGCATCAAACCAGACAATTCATACGACATAAAACCATGGCTACAAATCGCCCACCAATAAAGCCCTGGTCGTTCCGGTCAGCACGCAATTCGATGAGCTGGGTAGGAAAGCCTTCGAATGCCACTTATATATAAATAGTTGGTTTTTAGATTATACGCGAAGGTTGTACAACATACAGATGTCCTTCCTTGTCGTGGCTAATAGGATCGTCCGCAAAGCAAGGCTCTTTAAAGTCGTCGTGTCGCCGCATAGATCCCTACAATATCATCAACCAACGCGGTGGTCACTTTTTTTGCTGCTCTTCGGGTAGTCCGAGTACTATATCCTGGTATCCTCAATTAATGTGTCTCTTCAAGTTACCTCTGGATGAGATATTGCTTTGCTGCACGCCAGCCTGCTGCTACCATGTCTGAGCAGGCAATTAGGATTCTCCGGTCACTGGCCAGTGCCAGTGCGTAGCACTCAGCCTACATCTATAAGATGATTTTTCCCTTCATAGTGCTTGAGAGCCAAGCAAAACTGTGTGATAAAGATGGCTTTTACGCAAGCACCACCTAGAGGTGTCATTTTCGACCTTGGCGATGTCCTCTTTACATGGTCTGCCAACACAACGACGACTATTCCAGCTCGAAAGTTGAGAGAGATTCTCTCAACACCTATCTGGTATAACTATGAGCGTGGTGAGATCACTCTGGATGCCTGTTACGAACTGAGCGCTCGGCAATTTTCTCTCAAGGCGTCTGAGATCGCTGAAGCATTTGTCCAGGCACGCGCTTCTCTGCAGCCTGACCATGCAATTGTTTCATTCCTTCGCGAGTTGAGAAAGGATCCAGCCATTCATATGTATGCCATGTCGAACGTTGGAAAAGAGGATTTCGAAGAACTCGCAACAAAGATGGACTGGCCCCTTTTTGATAAGGTGTTCACCTCGGCAGCAGCAGGCATGCGAAAGCCGGAGCTGGGCTTTTATTGCCACGTCCTGGATCATATTGGCTTAGCCGGCGACCAGGTTGTCTTTATTGACGATAAAGAGGAGAATGTGGGCGCAGCACGAGCTTTGGGCATTCGAGGGTTCGTTTTCGACGATTCGACAGTTCAGACGTTGAGCGAGATTTTTGATAGTCCAGCTGGCAAGGGATGGAGATATCTGTTTCGAAATGCGAAGCAGTGCGACTCAATCACAAACAGTGGAGTCACCTTCGTGGACAATTTTGCGAAATTACTCATTGTCGATTCGTTGCAAGACCAGTAAGTCCGCAATCGAGCTGTGCAAAAGAATTTTGAACAAAAGCTATGACTGACATAATGCTATCAGAAACCTCATTGATCTCAGTTGGGGGTCCAAAAAAACGTGGAATTTCTTTGCCGGTAAGGGCGTTTTCTAAACTTCAAAGCATACTCGGGGATAAGGCGACTGATGAAGATCTATTACCAGGCAAAAAAGTACTCGTCCCGGGAGGAGTCTTTCCTGATGACCTTGACACCACGTCTCTCGCTCTGAATGTTCTTAGGCGGCCATTATCCAAGAACGTCTCTTCGCTTCTCGACACAATGGCCGAATATATCAACGAAGACGGCACTTTCCAAGTAAGTCATCGGGCCGTTGTCCTGGACCGAAAGCTCTTTTACTAAACGCACAATAGACATACTTTGATCGTGAAAAAGCTAGAGTTGATACCATTGTCAGCACTAATATCCTCGCTTGCTTTTACTATTATAATCGTGGCCACGAATTTGAACGTACCCTTCAACTGGTGCATTCGATGCTCTTGGACCGATCCTACGTGCAGGGAACCCGGTACTATCCTTCCCCAGATTGCTGTTTGGGATTTATTGGACGCCTGCTTCGGTCTTCGAGCGATCCCCATCTCCAGGTAACGTTGGGTCCGCTGTTAAAATCACGGGTGCGTGAACGCGTTGGCATGGACGGCAGTGCATTGGATTTGGCCATGCGCATCATCACCTGTGTCCAAGTAGGAATCCCGTGCGATGTTGATCGCCAAGCCTTGCTAGACTTGCAATGTGAGGATGGGAGCTGGGAGCCTGGTTGGATGTATCAGTATGGATCTCTCGGTGTGAAGATTGGGAATCGTGGGGTGACTACTGCGATGGCGGTTGCAGCAATTTCGTCTCAAGGTATCGCTTTACCTGGCAATGGTACAACCGAGTTGAGCTGCTTGGATTAGATAGAAATTATTAGCAGAGATAGTATTAAGAGTTTCTTTCCTTTGCTGAAGTAGATACTCAGATAGATCAAGAAAGCTACCATATCGCCGGCCTTGGTTTTTTGTTGAAGGCAAAGACAATTAATTCCCTTGTGAAGCCATGTGCAGCCAGTAAAACATGTGAATACTGCAAAGCTTTTTGCTTAAAGCACCAAACCTTCCTAGCCTATGAGTTCCCCCAGTTTCTGACCTTATTGTGTCGGAGTGTCAAAGGGAACGAAGGCCAGAATAAGGGGGTTCTCGCATTTTTGGTCCCTCTTCCATTCTCATTGATACTGTCCCAGATCTACAGAAGCACAGAGAAATTTGAGGTCAAAGAAAGGGGAGCGAGAGGGTGGCGCTTTAAACTCATCAATGCGTCAGCAAGTTCGTAAAAATCTCCAGCTTTGACAATACGACCCCCATCACCCTACCAGTAAGCAATATTGAAACCGGTACTCGGTATGCCAAAAGATCTACCTATTTCAGTCTCGCCATGTCAGCAAAGTGACCGAAAGAGACACAATATAACCTATGATAGACGAAAGCTACATAGGCAGCTCAGCTGCTCTTCTCTTCTGAGAAAAAGGTTGGTGGAGAGGGTAAAGGCCCTTCCAGTTCTCCAACAAAACCCTACAGTAACTGGACGCCGATACATACGGCTTCACACCGCTCACTGCTGTGCCGAGATGGCTGGATAGAACACAAGAAAGGCATCGAAAATAAAATGAAGCATAATTCCATCAGAATCCAATCCCCCAAGCGCCACGGTGAAGTGTACACATCGAAGCGAGCTGACCCCCGATGGCGGCTGATACCAGTATATCTCGCTACGGCATCCCAACACGCAAAAGGACCTTGCAAACAACACACACTCACACAACACTAATGCATATTCAAGGCGTGATATCATTACGCTAATGAGCTCTATCCTCCGTTGCCATGCAGGAAGTCAGCAATTCTGCCGACTAAGCAGCCTGCCTGCCTTCCAAATCATCTCTGACCAGGCTACCTGTTCCCGTAACGCCATGCTAAACGAACACTGTAATAGAACAAATACATCTCGCAAGAAGCCAAGTCAAAAGGGCAAAAGAGGCCACTGCAATAAAATCAGCTCCCTATTCCGCGCCACTCCAGAATCTCATGCCCAACACCCAACTTCCCTCAAACTCAACTCCCCGCCGAACCCTAGTGCCGGCCTTTTTCCAAACTGCTGCCCCAAGACCAATATCAACGACGAATAATTCCCATTCTTTGCCGCGCCCAATGCCACCTTCATCGACTCCCTCACCCAACTCCATGGCGGACAAAAGGCCAACCTTTGGTGCTCCCATTGCAACGACATAGTTTGCATGAATGTATAGCTTTCGGCCATCAATGATGCTGACTTTTCCACTAGTAGGATCAATTCCTGTTGGGATATCGATTGCCAGTACGGAAGCTTGTTTTTGGCGATTTGCAAACTCAATAAGCTCGTATGCTGTAGCTTGATCCCCCGTTCTTAGTTCTTCAAAAGATATCGTGAGACCGAGGAGACCGTCAATAATGAGATCAAGGGGTGCAGTAAGAGTCTTGACATATTCCAAAAGTTCGACTTTTGTAATGACCTTGCCGCCAAAGCCGCGGAATACCTTAATTTGACGTCTCAGGCCTACCAGAAGCTCCTGTTCACGCTCGAGCCCAAGAACGCAGACAACAACGTTTAGACCGTGGTTCCGAAGATGTCTGCCCGAAGCGATTGCTCGTACTCCATTTCGATTATTTCCGGCAAAGACGACGACGTAGGGAATCTTGTTGCTTTTTGCTTTTGTGAGACCACCGGACGCTCCATTTAGAGCAGACAGAGCCACTTCAGCAATTCCACGACCAGCATTTTCTGCCACCATGTCTTCGGAAAGGCCTAGTTCGTTATCTGCAATATTTTCCAAATTAAGCATCTGGAGTGCGGATACAGGCTCGCATCTCCGATCCGAAGGTACGAGGAAGAACGAGGGTTTTGTTGAAGATATGGGGGCCACCTTTAGAGAAAGCAAGTTAGATATAGGAAGCGAAGATTTAAAGGGGCAAACTTACAGATAGAGTTCGAGGAGTTGGGACAGTAATGATACCGCTTCCTTTCCGCGAAATTGGTCTTCTGTTCAGACCCAGCTTACTCTCTGCTCTCTCTGTTCTCCTCGAATGGCGACCACTCCCGCTGCCTCTTTGACTAGCCCGATCATCCAGCTCGCTGTCACCTGCCTCGCTCTTCCAAAGATCTCCTCCCTGGGTCTTTGCGCTAAGGGAGGAGGTCTTTGCGCTACCATTGGGAACATCGAGAACATTTTCTGTGAAATGCAGATTTTTCCCTCCAGCAGTACCAGGTTTTGGTTTTGGCAGCCGATTGTGGGCAACTAGTCGATCTTCATCGGCAACACTATCCTCAGCCTGTATCTGGTTGAAAACCGTGTGCTTGTCAAATTTGGCTAGACTGCCTGCAAAGTCAAAGTCGCCCATATCTTGGACATCCGTAGCATCTTCAGTAGCCCAACCATTCTCATCGCCAACTCCACGTCCTCGCTGTTTCTGTCGCTTTAGGGTGGAGAAGGGTTGGAACGAAGGATTTGGTTCAAGCAAAGGCGTTTGTCTCCAGCCTTTTGCTTTTGTAGCATCTTTTGCAGGTGTAAGTTCTGGTTCCTTGAATTCCTGCTGCTTCTTCTTTCTCTCCCTCCTTCGTTTGGTCTTTGAAGCCGGTTGGCCAAGTGCCTCATCCTCTGCAGCAAGCTCCTCCAGTATATGTCCTTCGACCCCCAGACCAACGTCCGCGATCTTTGTCTCCTTCATGGGTTCCACTAGCACGGCAGGTGTAATGTCGCTCAGTGCCCGTTCATCCCGCGACCTGACTGTCCGCGTAGAGTCCGTACGCTCCATTGGATTTCCGCTCCATTGCCTTGGAATGCCCGGTCGTCCATTGGTTCCTGGCCTTTTGCCCACACTCAATATAGCTGGGTCCTCAAACTTCTTTTGACTTGGAAGAGCTGGTGCGGGAGCGGGTACAGGTATCGCAGCTTGAGGAGCTTCCGCATTTTCGTTGACAGCTTCAACCAGCTCCACGATCTCGGCTGCATTGATTGTGAATTCGGGAACATATTTTCCATTCGACGGACAAGTGACTACGAGTTCCGCATATTAGTAGTTGTATAGTTGCGATCACCTGAAACCGAGAGGGGCTGCCCTACCATTTCGTAGAGTCAGACTCTTGCCTGGATCAATGCCACTGACAACACCCCTCAATTGCGCCCCTGGTGGAGAGCTGAGAGTTACCAGCATGGTAAGTCCAATAAAAGAAGCCATGGCGGGGCGTCCTCGTTTGTCACAAAGCTCGTAGCTGATCGGTGCTGGTCATGCGATGTGTTGCAGTGCGACAACCGATGTGCCAGCGACGCGCCAGCAGGTGGAAGACAGACTGAGATGGGTATGAAGCTATTTTGCCCAAGGTTGTTTAGTGAGATCGGTGGGAGTGATGGTGCTGCAGGAGCTGGTCGGGAGGAAGGCGCGTTGCAGAACCGAAATATTTTTGGTTGATGCAGGTGGTGCTGACAGGCGACAGCTTTCCCCCTGCTCTTATCGATACGGCCACATCGTGTAACCAGGGGGAATACGCTTTGTCCCACATCTACCTAGGTACTTTGTCTGTCAACCATCCAACTCCGTAAACATCATAGACCATATTTCAGTACAACTTCATAAGTATCCTGCGTCCGGCCCCCATATCAATGGCCTAACAAATTTCTTGATACAGCCGATATTGGGAGCTCTTTCAGGCTTTAATTTATATGATTTTTAATACGAGCCAACTTCGAAGGTAGTCAGGGTTGTAGGTTTATTAAAACCGCATTTCTTCTCTCGGGATACATTGGTCACCGCAATTTTGGGAGACAAAAGATGCAAGAATGTGTTGACTAAGTACGGCAAGTATATCGGGACTCGCAATCCAATTTCACATCAAATGAATATCAATTATGATAAAGTGGCTACACGTCTAGTCCAGTGTTTGCATAAAACATCTGCCACATCAATCCCAGTTTCTACAAACTCCAACCGAAGGAGCAAAGTGTCAGCAACGCCCCCAATGCAAGATGCCACGTGCATATGCCCCAGTATGTTTGCGCCAAAAGAAATGTCATGATCCACCAACCATTTAATTATCAACCATATGCTGCTAGTAGCTCCTCCTCGTCCGCAAACTGATCATCATCCTGACGGCGGGAAGACTCTCCGGTCTTCGTAGCCGTAGGCTTCGGGACTGCCGCAACTCCCGCAACTCTTGGGTGTTCCAATGCTTTATTAACACTGTACAAGGTATTGTAGAATTGGGCAACCCGAGGATGAGCCATGACCTTGGATTTCTCGAAATTTTGCACCTCAAGACCTTCCTGGCTAACAGCTCGACTGAGTGCAACATAGGCCTGACCTTTTTCGAAAATTCTCCTGAGATCAATCTTGACCCGCTCAAGAGTTTGGCCTTGAGCTTTGTGTATGGAAAGCGCCCATGCCAGAATAAGTGGGAGCTGTGTACGCTGAGCCTGAACCTCGCCAGTCGGAAGCTCAATCTTCCAGTCTTCAGGCATAACAAGCAGGTCTCTAACAGTACCATCAGCGATCGAAAACCTAACTAATGGAAACTCTCTGCCAGAGTTGGGGCTCGTGTCCTTATTGTTGGCAAATTTGGCGGTAAGACTGTGCTTTTCGTTCTCTTTCCGAGCCGCTTCCCCGGCAGCTTCTAGGCCCTCTTCGAGAATTTCTGGGTTTTTGTCGTAATATTCAAAGGTAACCTCGCTCATGAACGCGACGACTTTTCCAAGGGATCCATTGACGAGACCTTCGTCCATGTTCTTGATCAACATAACTTGAGCGCCTTTCTTCAACTCCATAGATTTAGGCGCCATCAAATTGGCAAGCAGCTTATCTCGCATATTGGTGTCGGCGATAGTTCCGGTATCAGCTGCATCATATCGATAGCTTTTCCCAACAAGAGACCGCATTCTGGAGGAATTTGAGTTCTCGACTTCATTTCGGGTAGGAAAACTTTGGCATATCATTAGCTTTGTTGCACCCAAAGAAACATACACATACAGTTCCGTAGCTTCCAAGCTGTCATTAAAGTTTAGCTTCCGATTTAATTTGCGGAAAGCCTTGACAGTCTCGTCTGTAATTTTACCCAGTCTCATCTCATTCAGCATGTTGGCAAACACTGTTCTATGTCAGCGCGTGAAAAATTATGGAAATCAGAGAGCGTTACCTGGATCTTTCTGACGGAATACCTCGGTCAGGCCAATGGTATGATGAATGGCGGTGGACCATGTCGCAGCATCAAAAGCAAATTTGACACCTCTTGCCTTGTTGTCGAACTCGGGAACCGGCGGCAGTTGGAAAAAGTCGCCAGTGATAACGAGTTGTATTCCACCGAAAGGTCTTCCGTTGTTACGCATCATCCTCGCTATGCCTTCTAATTTATCGAAAAGGTCGCCATCAACCATTGAAATTTCATCAATGATGAGAATTTTGGTCTTGATCCACCGATTCTTGGCTTTGGGATTTCTCTTGATCTTTTTTACCAGAGCAGAAACGTCCTCTTTACCAAGCCCAATGCCACCAAAGCTGTGTAAAGTTACGCCACCAATATTACACGCGGCCAAACCAGTAGATGCGGTGACGGCAATTCGATCAGGCTCTCGAATATACTTCTTTTTAAGTTCTGCAATGATAGCTCTCATCAAGACAGATTTTCCTGTTCCAGCTGACCCGGTAAAGAATGCACTCTTGTTTTGATTTACAACCAAATCCAGAACCCTTTGTTGTTCTTGGCTGAGAGTAACAGGTGCCATAAGTTGTGCGTGGTGTTCTTCCAATGCTTTTGCAGCGGCTGGATCCATTTTTTTCGAGGCCTTTTGCTTCTCTCTCAACTTCTTCTTTTCTTCCCTGACCGCACTACCCGTAGTATTCCAGGGCATATTCTTTTCCTTGGGGGTATGTCCCCATTTTCCACTAGGTGCAGACTCGGTGGCAGACTTGATGGCAGACCTGGTGGCAGACTTGGTGCATTGTGTTGATAAGTGAGCAGGGCTATTGCAGTGTTTGCATCGAGCGGGAGATGATCCAGTGGCTGCTAGGCTCCCTATATCGTCATCTTCTTCAATTTGTGCTGCCAGTTGATCCTTTTCGGCTCGTTTTTGGGTCCACGGTATAGTTCTTCGTTTGGCGGGGCGAGGAGCTTCCTCAAGCTGTCTTTTTAAAGCAACATTTTTTGGTGGAAGCTTGTGTGATGGGGATGAAGAGGGCCAAGTGACTGCGCTACTCGGAGGGTGTGGTGTTGTGTGTGATTGAGACGAAGCCCGAGGAGCTTGTGGTAGTTGGTATGGAGATGGTGGTTTGGAGGCAGCTGGCTTTGGCGGGGCGGCCATTGAGTTTGGAATTTCGAAATCCATATCCAAATCAATGTCGTCGTCGAAATCGTCTTCGTCAAATTGTACAGCAGGATGACTCTGGGCAGTAAAAGTACTTCTGGCTGTAGGGAGTTCGAAGTCATTTTGAGAATTCGAAAATGAATCTGCTTTGCTGAATATTGAACTCGCCCTACTGGCCGACGTTGCAGTGCTCGTCGACGTAACGGGCCTCGATGGCTGATATCTCTGCTGCCCGACATTTGGTGATCTTGGCCTCAATGGTTGTATGGGGGGTTTCACTGAGTTGGTATATCCACTGGTGAACCCTGAGATAGACTGAGATGACTGACGGGCCTTCTTGAATTGCTCCTCAATATTGCCATCTTGCGCCGGACTGCTCGAGAACAGTTGCTTCTCGAGAGTGCTTTTGGGAGGTGGCGCGGCGGCCTTCACCGCACGACCTAGCATCGCGTCTGCTATGGAAGAGTATGAAGCTTGTGCATTGAGGGTCGACCGACCAAGGCGATGGTGGCGATATGGAAGTAGAAGTTGACGAGAAGAAATAACTCCTCTGGTAGTGACGGGAAGGGCGTGAGGTGGAAGCAGGCCTGTCGGCATACAATCGGCGGTTACTGTGCTTGGGAAATCGCGTCGACACTAGCAAGCAATAATGTTTAGGCGGGCGTGTTGGGATGAATGAGCGATGAGCGCGTCGAGAAGTCGCGACGGTTGCCGTTGCCGTTGCCGAGGACGCGCGCTGAAGCCCCCTGATTCGCCAGCGAGCCAATGTGGAGACAGCTGACTAAACAAACCACTTTAAATCGTGACTTCCTCAGCAACCGCTTCCTTAGCATACAAGGCCAGCACAAAATCGACGGTGACGTGACCTCAATTTCATTGCTTCCAGCTTTGAGGCACCAAATGCAGTTTCTCGATAATCGAAGCCGTCACCAAAGTCCTAGCCCTCGTCTCGAACGGGGATTAATTAAAGTTCTACCGGTACCGTAGAATTCCAATGAATTGGTTCTTTTAGTATGCGGCTTTATTCTCGTACGTACCGTAATAAGGCTCGAGGAGGCTCGCGTAGTTATTAGGCAATGCTATTATAATACGGAATACTTAAGAATAACCTAACCTCGATTTTTAGTAACTACCTTCGCTTTTAATAAAAGCTATATTATTAGATAACCCTAATTAAAGCGATTATAAATATAAAAAAATTATTAAATTTAATATAATAATTAATTTATAATTCTTTAAATATTTTCTCGGAATTAAATAAAATAATAAATTTTAATTAAACAAATATAAAAAAGTTTTTTATAAATAGAATTTTATTATTTATTAAGAGGGTTTAACGTTAATTTAATCGGGTAATTCTAAATATTATATAATAATAATATTTTAAAAGTAATATTATTAATTTTATTATTATTTTATAATAATAATAATAATAATTCGATTTTTAATTTTTATAATTTTATTATATCTTTTATATAAATTTATAAAATTGTTTATAAATCATATTTATTATATTAAATTAATATAATCTAATTTTTAAATATTATAAACGAATTTCTTAATTAAAAATAATATAAATATAATAAAGAATATTCTTTTATTTTCTAATAAATTAATAAGTTTAAATCTTTAATTAATATATTCTTTTATAATTTTAATAATAAAAGTATTAGAAATCAGGAGGATAATTCCTAATTTATTGTCACGAGGACTTCAATATGTGTGTGTGTGAAAGGCTTGATTCTCTGAGCTAGGCTACAGGAGAGGCTATATAGCCTCTCAGGGTGGCACGTGCAC
>QYAP01000773.1:5459-21873 GCA_003988905.1 Hymenotorrendiella dingleyae
GATGTTTCACCGCCACCGGAGCTCATAACCTGTTGAAGCAAGCAAAAGTATTGGATGCATTCAGAATGCTTATTAGGAACTGTATCATACTTCAACAGCTTCTTCGTCGACATTATTGAACATCCGAGTGATCTGTCTAACAAACTCGGCATGGCTATCGAAAAGAACGTTCGTTTCATCGTCTCGATCTTCGTGGTCATTCTCAAGATAATCCTTCATGATAGGTGAGATCCAACCGTAAGCGGTTCCAGTCAGATAAGAGGCAGCCCAAAGGACTTTGGCATCCTCACTGGCGAATGATTGGGGGTTGAATCTCATATAGACTTCGCATTCCATGATGTACTTCCGGATGTTGCTTCGAGTACCATCGAAGGGCTTGGGTTCGGCAACCTTAGGTGGTTTGACTTGCTGAGGTGCGAACTGTGGCGTAACCGGTACAGTTGGTGCGGCTGGAGCAGGGCGAGAGGCTCCAGATGTGGGAGTGGCTCGCGAGCCTGAGGAAGATCCAGTGGTCGACATGGCGGCAGAGGTGCTTCGGTTGAATACTTCAAACGGGTGCTCAAAGTGTAACGATTCTATCAGCTATCCTACAGGTAGGCACGTAACTGACAAAGGGGCGTTGGTTGATTGTACRATGGCGAAGTGATTCAAGAGAAGCGGGTTGTTGACTCGGAGGTCAACTCGTTACTTGATAGTAAACAAAGGTATGGTATTGAATGCTATGCTAAGTTGAGCACGAAGCTCCTATCTAATGGGTGAAGACCCAGCGTTATATAGAACCTTCATAGTCTGTACCCGATTGGGGCCGACTCTCAACGAGTCGTCCCAGTCGGCCCAGAACCTTCCGACTTGGGACGACCCCCAACGGGTCGTCCCAGTCGGCCAGGTTAATCACGTGACCTAGATACAATGAAATCCTTGGATCGTCTAGCTAGCCTAATGCAGCTACCCGATCCTCACTATTGGTTATAACAAAATGGGTTCTCCTGACAGTTGCAACAACTGTCTGAGCCTAAGGTCCCAAATGTCACCTGACGATCCCGTGATCGTAACAGCGCCGCAACCTCGCTTCTCGTTCCACGCTAAGCCCGGTAACAGTTGAAATAGGAGAATCCCCAAGGCAGGGTTTTAGGAAATTTTTTATAGGCAAAAGTTCATTTTAAGCGATACTGTAGAAAGCTAGTGCGATATCGGTAGTTCTCATTCGGTATCTTTTGTTTCTCCTTGATGAGACAACTCAGCTGTGTAGGATGTGCATACATTCGGACTACACTCTAGCTACGGATAAGGGCCTTATATAGGCCTCCTGATCAAAGGAGCTAGTCCGAAACAGAGAGAGCTAGAAGGCCTGAGGTGGACCAAGAACTCGCTCCAACAATCCTGAACTCGGCCATGCAACAAGAGAGCGAAAGAGCGGCTTGAGCTTGGGAATTCAGGGAAAGTAGGCTCCAGCAAGTTGATTTAGGCTAAGAGTGGCCATCAACATGTACAAATATCTCGGTCAAAATTCGTTGTACAGTGAGAACTAAAATTGGGTAGCGCCGAGATTGCGGGTGGGTAAAAGCCGTGTGCTAGGGGGCCTGGTCACGTTACACCCCCAAGTCGAGCGAATCGAGCGACTAAAATTCTGTTCTTCTAGCTGACTCTGGGTACTACGAATTGTAATTCAATTTTTATATGAAATAGCAACCCAGCTCTCGGATATAAGAAATAAGTTTGAAGCGCAATTATTTTTAGCACGTGCTACAATAGCCAGCATCGATTAGTCAGCCGAGTGGTTATCTCAATTATCGCACCAAGTCTTCCTTCCAAACAACATGATATCAGGGAGGCGCGTGCTACGATACCAACAACCATCGTTCGAGAAAAAAATCCCATTCCGTCTTCTCTATCTCACCGAAAATCCATGATTTTTGCGCGTCGACAGCTCGACGTCACTGTCTTGAAATTTCGTCGTACCAATACGTATACTCGAGTACTTTCTCCCTCTTCACGCTCTATCCCTACTACAATTATGCCTTCGACAACATGGCGCCACCCCATCCTCCTTTCTGCATGTCATTTGTTCTCACGCCGTCACCGCCTCCCATAATCTCCTTCCTCTTCTTGATTCGTGCCTGCCTCTCCTTCTCTTCCTGCTCGGTGCGAGGAATATCGTCCAGCTTGTCTTCTTCCCACTTCTCCGACAACTCGCGCGCCAGTTTCGAGGATTCAGTGCCACTTGGTCCATCGAACATGAAGGACATGATCTTTTCGCCGATGGAACGCTTGGGCTTGGATTTGTCGTTCTCGCGAGTGCTGTCTTTGAGGGGAGTCTTCGAGGATTCGGAAATGATCGATGCGCCTGACATTTCGATTCGATCTTTAGGGTATGCCAAATTTTCAGTCGTTGTGTGTTTTGTTTTCTTTTGTTTTCTTGGAGTTTGTTGTATTGAGTATGCTTAAATTTCTCTTCTTCCCCGCACCGAGGGCTCACAGCTTCATATATCACGTTTGATGGGGCGCAACGTCGGCCGCGAGGTTGACGAAAAGCTCTGCTTCGCCACCCCAGCTGACCGAACCTACATATTTTCTTACTCTTTGATTTGCCATTGTGCCATTGGAGTGCCTTGTGCGCTCGCCTTGCCAATCAATCTCCTTCAGAGAAGAAGTAAATCGCGCATTTCATCATATACTTATCGAGATTTGGCATTATTGCCCTTTTTGCCCTTTTAAAGTGGTGTGGCTCTGTTTGAGTTCTTTATAGCGTTGATATTATGCAGCGCCAATATCGAAAGCTTTCAATGAGGAGATGAGTGCCGTGGCCAGTTGAAGATAATTCTATCAATCCAGTCAAGACCCTTAAAAAAGGATACACTATAAGCTCGAAGTTTGGACAAAATGCCGCTTGCTGGAGAGGAGGTAAATCAGCTGACCTATGCTCACGTGTTATTGACTGCAACTGCAGCATTACTACGTATCTTCACACAGCCTTGCCAACACGTCTTACTTGCATTCATTAATCATGTATTCAGTCTAATAATTCGATGAGTCGAAGCCACGTTATCGTGCGGCATGCGGAAACGAACATGGGGGCGACATGAGAGCTTTGCTGTTACTGGCCGGTTAAATGCAGGTAAGACGAGCAACCGTAAACTCGTCTTTGCACTGCCCCGCTGCACCGGAGGCCACGAGAATGTTCATATTCTAAAGCCTCGCTGCAATTGTCTGTTTTGGACACACATACATCGTTTTATGTCTAGAAAGTTTGCCCCGGCTCGAAGTATCCTCTTTCTATATTCCCTTTATAGTCCTTTTCACCAAGTTACTATCTATGCATATATGGAGTAAGCTGGGATCCGTCGGCAATTCACTGAAAAGGGGAGACCAGCGACTAATAATCATTTACGCCAAATCAGCGCTACTACGCCGAAATGGCACTGAACGACAAACAGCCAGCCCCTTACCAGAATGCTGCAGTCCTCTTGTTCTCATGGAATTCCCCAAATGCGAAGTCCGAAGAAGAGGCAAGAGCCCCAAAATCGCCGAGGACTTCTTTTTATACTAATTAGCCTAGATTACTGAACTCGAGAGATTCTTTCGAGAGAAGTTTCGCTATAAAACGACCAGAGCGCTTTTTACATCATCGTTTGATGAAATATATCAGATTCAATTACAAGCCAACCAGTTTGTCTCTAGATTCGTTCAGGAAAATGATGGCCCAAAAACACTCCTGGTCTTCTTTTACGCGGGAAAGAATTGGGGGACTAGAATTGGAACTGATTCATTACTCTACTCGTAGGTACAAACTCTATTAATTGTGAACTATTGTTAATTAAAGTAGGCGTGACCCTCCAGTAGAGTTTGGTGTGGACAGGCATGAGGTGGCAAGGCTAAAGGAATTCATCTGGAGTGCCATCACATCTAATATCAACAGCACGAAGTGTGATGTGCTTGTTGTATTTGACTCTTGTCACGCAGGCGATATTAACTCAAGCGTATACTTTGCTTCTACCAGCAAAACAACAGGAGCGCTTGAATATCTAGCCCCTCTCCCACTGAACTTCGACCCAGTGGCTCCGAGACCCGGCTTTGATTCTTTTACGTCGACAATCACCTCGGCCCTTCAACTACTCTACTGGGAGAAGAATACCTTCAATACAAGTAGCCTTCTTCACAGGATCACCCAATTACCAGCATTTCCTCAAAATCAAACGACCAAGTCTCTCTCTGAGAATGGTGCCTCAAAAATCACTCTTGGGCCTTTGAGTCGGAGACTTCTACCAGTGGAGGAGATTATCCGTTTTGTACCAAATTTTCCATCGTTACAGGAAAGTAGAGGAGAACTAGACGTACAGCTATCTGCGTTGGGCTCTATCAAGGATCTTTTTGAAGTTTCTACTCACCCACCTGTCAGCTCCGAAACTTCTGCCTTCACTCCCTCTTTTCCAGATGGAACTCAGGCTAGCCCTCCAACAGACTCTGGTTATACTTCTATGGGGAAAACAGAAGACGGTAAGACAAATCAGCAAGAGATTAGTGACGTACAGACCATGTTAGCGAGTATTGACGAAGTTGACATTGGTTTTACTTCTATGAGAAAAACCAAGGACAAGAAAGAAGATCTGCAAGAAAATATTGATGTCCAGACGGTCCTAACAGGCCCCGAGGAGCTTGACATGGGCCAGGACCTCAAGGAAATGCTTCTAGATGTGTTTGTTGAAAGTCTTTGTGAAAGTGTCTATGAGGCTGCGAGCGAAGCACCGCAACACACAAGCATCGATGAGGCTCTCCTTGCACAATTACTAAAAGAGTTCTCCTTCAAGCTGCGACACGTCGCTCATCATGGACAACAAAAATATGCTACCATTTTTGTTAGGCAGCAACGCAAGTAAGTGGGGCACCTTTTATAATGGCTATCTGGAATGAATGTACTTTGAATAACTGTGGTATACTCTTTCCGTCATTCATTATTACGTCACATGGAAAAGATACAAAATCTTGGATTTCTGTTCTAAGGAGCTCAATGGTGTTTATTTGGTGTTTGTTTTAGAGTTGCAGCTTATGCTAACATGCTTGCTTTGAGACGAATTGCCTCAAAGTTTGACAAAGGATTTTCGCTGGAAACTCAGGAGGCTGCTCTCCTGGACGGTCGTCCTGCATTCAGCTTAATGGAAATTTGGGGTCTTTGGAACCCGTCAGAACCCGACATGTGCGAAGACCCAGAACAATCACATTACCTTCACGAGGCTGATGAAAGTGATATTGACACTGAAGAGTATTTCATAAGCAACTTTTCTGAAGCAAGGGAGTTTCTAACAAAAGGTCAAGCCTACCAATGGTTGATTGAGAGAATACAATCTCAATACCTGTTGAAAGAAAGAAAGGAGTCGCCATCGAGCCAAGTTAGGCTACAGTTAATGGAACAATTTGACAAAATTCCAAGGTAAAACTCTCCAAAATTCCCTCCCCCTTGCTTCACAGGATATGCAGATTTTACTGTGCGACGCTGAAATGCGGCTCAAACCACGCACCCTTTCTCTTAGTGCTGGTCAAGGGATGGGCTAATTTAAGAATCTAATCTTTAGGGGAAAAGGCTACCGTGTGAATTACAACACAGCTGAATTCGAACTTATATGGGATCCCATAAAGTTTTTTAGTGATCAGTATTCTAATCTTCCAATGATTCCAAATCTTGGCGACGTTATCGTGCTTAACGGCACTGATACAGAAGCACAATGCATGTCTTGTTTCGAATACGTAAGACAGATCTGGGGTAGCTTCGGCTCCGAACTCTTAATAGGCTTTCAAGGGGTGGTCGCTGAAAGCGTGCGCGAAAAGTGGCATAAAAGTAAGCATTGCTTGTCCCTACGTGTTTTTGCCTCTCGAGAAGGGTAATACGGTACCTTGGGTTTGTTTCCATATATTTTTAAGTCCAGCTCATTGCCGTTGCCATGTCTATTGCTGATGCTGATACTAAACATCAACATTAATTAGTCCATCTTGTCGATGGAACAAAACTCGAGGTCTTCTTGCATTCATCCTCAATATCTGTCAAGGTTACCGGATCGGACCCCGCTCTGGCCGACGTTGGAGAGATGTTGGCT
Source organism: Hymenotorrendiella dingleyae (assembly GCA_003988905.1). Lineage (NCBI taxonomy): Eukaryota > Fungi > Ascomycota > Leotiomycetes > Helotiales > Helotiaceae > Hymenotorrendiella > Hymenotorrendiella dingleyae. The sequence goes on from QYAP01000773.1 coordinate 11,546, forward strand.
TGGATTGTTGCGGCCATAAGGCAGTCTCCGGATGATAAAGCTTTCGCATACTCTACACCGCAGGTTACTTTAAGGGCATCTTCGAGTTCAAAGTTTGTTGTGAATGCCGTTACTCAAAGCCTCCAAGCCCAAAATCCCGCTGAGAAACAAGACGGGACTTGCTGGCATGGTCTTTTCAGAAATCCGGTCATCGTAAAAGACTATCCAATCCCTAGACGCAAGGTAGATCAACTTGGCTTAGAGATTAAGCTCAATGCCATGGCAAGTCTAGGTTGCGCAACTAGAGCCACTGTTTTCGACGAAGGCTTGCTAATCAAAGGATTTTCGACCATGTTCGTTCCAATGAAGAGCGACGATGGCTCCATAACTTGGCATTTTGTGTTCCATGGGGATTCTAGTCGTGCTTCCTACTTTGAAGCGGATACGCTTTGCCCTGGCCGACTTCTTACGGAAGCAATAGATTACCAAAAGCTCGAAAATAGTCGAAATTTTGTAGGATGGTCTTCTTCGGTGGAGGTCCTTACAGGTAATGATAACAAATAAATGCCCAAGAGAAAGGCTGACAGCGTTATTGAATAGGAAGCCAGGGCGTAAATTACGAAAACATAGAGTGGACCGGGACTAATTTTGCAACTGCTGGGTGCGCTTTAGAAAAGTTCTCAATCTCCGCTGGCAAGATTGTTAATGCCGGAGTAACGTTTGCCAAGGGACAAAAAGACACGCCTACCCATCTAAGCCGTTCTATGCCGTATGAAGAAGAGATAGAATCCGCTAAGAGTATGAATGTTATACTATACGATATGAAAACTAGTCGTGGATGGCTGGTTGATGGAGCAAGCGCTTTGCTTCATCTCACTTGCACTCATCTCACAACGACTTTGTCCGGGAAAAGCAACCTCTTAAACATGGAGGAGTTTAGGTACTCCCAACCCATGGATGGTCCCGAGGCTGCTGTATTAGCCTTAAACGATCATCAAAACAGAAAACTGGCAATCTATGCACAGACTGAGAAGTCTTTCGAAGTCGTTATAACCCGGGCCCTTGACAATGAAAGCGGAGATCTCACCAAGGAAGAAACCAAAACGAAGACGACACATTGGTGTTGTGAGGATCTAATACGACAGAAGTTTCACTTCCTGGAACAGATTCATGACCATATTACCAAGCCGTCTACAGTTCTTCATTTGGGACTTACTGACCGCGAAAAGCTGGAAGGATATGCATTTATGGATCTCGCAAGTGTGGGCACTGGCTTAATTCGACCCCGGTTTGCAACATTAAAGCCCAGCGGAAGAGGGTGGGTAGATTTCGCAAGAAGAATCGACGCTATAACCCTAATGGGCAAAGGCTTTGGAGAGATTGTAAGAGTGGCGGAAGATTCGAACAGGCTTTGCAAGGTGTGGCAACATGTTCCTTGCGGACACGACTACCTTGTCGCCTGTATCGACAGGCTTCAATACATCTGCAAAACAATTGGGGATAGTAGTAAACATCCTCTTGAACTTGCTTCAAAGATTTACTGGCACGGTGCACACTCGATTTTCGACCCATGTGCATGCAAGAACTTGTCAGGCATAGGGATGTGTGACCGTGTACAGGTTCTTCACCCGTCTCCGTCAGGTTCTAAAAAATACTCAGATCCTTTTCAACATACACGCGGGGCGGTGATCTTTGGTCGGAGCAAATGCTGGAAGTTGAAATGGCCCAACAAGGGTGATCCTACACCTGATGATTCTTCCACAGAAGACGAAGGAGAAGTAGTAGACGAGATACTGGAGCAGCCTGATGATAGTGGTATAGGCATGAGTGAGCGACAAAGTTCCAACAATGACGAACTTCCTTCGGTGAACTTAATATCGGATATATCACAAGATACGCCTCGGGAGTCATCATCATCAAATATTGCCAGCATAGCCATGTCAGGAGCCTTACTAGTAGTTGATCAAGAAACCGACCAAACAACTGTTGACTCACAACTGACTGACAACCAAAGCAACGAAGTTTCGACAGAAGCAACATCAGCTGTTGAAGAGCTCAAAATTCAGCATTCAATAAGCACCAAAAGTCCCAAAATGCAAAGTGCTTCAACAATCGCGACGACCGTGGATTCCACCCATAAAGATTTGCGTAGGAACCTTTGGAACAAAGCGAAAAACAAAATGTTTGCTTTAAAATCGAAATCCAGGGGCGTACTCAAGTCACGGTCGAAAGAGCGCTCTAAAATACCGACTAACCCCAGAGTGCAAGCAAAAAGCGAAGTCCAGAGACAGATTTCCGTTGCAGATGCTTCAGACAACACGGGGCAAGGTTCTTCGACGGAGCCTACATCAAGTCTAATCTCTAGGATCCCCGTCACGCCCGAGACGACCGCCACCGTTTCTAGCCGAAATAACAGACCCAATGCTCATGAGCTCTTCCTGCCAACAAGCGCGGCCTCGGAATCACAACAACGCTCAAGAAGGAGCAGCATTTAGAAAGGAGACCATCGTGATTTCTTCATTTGGGGGGCTTTCCTTATGAAAATAGGGCAGTCATCTTTTTTCAAATTATATATGTTCAGGATTCACAGCAAGCTCAAGTTTCAGAGTTCAAGGCCGAAACAAGAAAAAACGACGTGATGTAAGGACAAGGACGACAATGTACGAATGCTAATGATGGATAAAATTTACTACGGAGGATGAAAGATGTCGAGGCTCTGAAAGTCTCTAATGATATGAAAGCACCGGCCCAACGCTAGTTGACGCTATCAACCAAAGTCAAGTGATTCCCTTACACACGAACCCTACGGTAGCAGCATATTGTACGTAGTATAACTCCTGAGTTGTACGTCGTACAACTCAGGAGTTGTAGTACGTACAACTCTTAGGTCAACAAATATCGCCTCATGTACAACTCAGGAGTTATAATAGTACAAAAGTTGTATGACCATTTTGTTGAACATGTACAATAGCGTGCACGGATTTACTATGTAAAATGGGGCATTTTGTTGTAGCGATTTGGGCGCTTTTTACATTAAAATCAATAATATTATTGTTTTAAATGCTCTCCTCTTAGCTTCTAGTTCTAGCTTCCTATTCCTATTTCTACCATTTCTGCCTCTCCTATTATTCCTAGTAGCTTTGTCGGCGTACTTTTATTGCCTTTCTATTTACTTTCTTGAGTATAATGTAGGTAGGAGAGTCGATAATAGGATCGGTGGGAATAGGAGGGGGGGATCACTTACCTATAAAAGAGAGGGGGAGAGAATATTTACTTATGACGTAGAGAAAGAGATCATTTACTTGTTGTATAGAGAGAGAGAGAGAGAGAGAGAGAAAGAGAGAAATCATTTACCTGTTACGTAGAAAGAAGAGGGGAAATATAGAAGAGATCACTTACTTATTGCATACAGGGGGGGGGAGTTCCTACCTGGAAGCTTACCTTGGTGTTGTAAAGAAAGGAAGAGAGAAAAGAAGAGAAAATTTCCTAAGGTAAAATCGAAATGCGACGACGTGACCGCCAATAATTGCCTACGTAGGTACCTTACAGTAGTAAATTGAGTGTAGAGTGACGTATGAAAGCAATGCAGTACGGCCACTAATCGCGCTCTGCTTAGCTTAAGCTTAGTAGCATACTAAAACCAATTATATTGCTATTATATGTCACTCCTCATATAATCTACTACTGGAAGGTACCTCGTACAACAAATTAGTACGTTCGAATTGGATTTGTTGTTTTTTAGCAATTAAATCAATTAACGTTGTATTAAGAACGTGCTGAGAGTTTGAGAAGTTGTAAATTTTACAATTAATTCAAGAATTATTGCCCCTTGTACGTTTGTTGTTGTTTCTTATATAATTATAGTTGTACGGCTGCTCCCGTAGGGGAAGGAAACGTAAATAAGTTCCCAACTCAACCGTAAGAAAGTCTTTCTAAAACCCCGGTGCTCGGTGCACCTGCTTTTCATTTTACTGACCTCGCCGGCTTGGAAATTTGTGATACCCGGCTGTGCAAGGTGACTCTCTGAAAAGGATTTCTATCATCAAGATTCTAAAGAGAGGACAGCAGAATTTTGGACAGAAATTGGGATTCTTATTAGTGACAGCTCTGAAATCTAGTGTGAGAGAGGAATATATTCGAACCTATCCTTGAAGTGGGAACTCTGCCAAAAGAACTGAGCTACAGATGGCGGAGCCAGGTAAATACCCCTGAATCACGTGTCTGCCCCCCTTTCCCATCAGCACGTGCACTGGCGCAGCTAGGTGGGAGCCAGCGCCACTACACTACAAACAGCATTGTTACTCGAACTGGAATCTATAGATCTCTTAATACAATGTGAATATCTCAAAAACAAAGAATCAAACCTAAAATCACAAGTACATTCTAACGGACTTACCGGTACTCCAATCCCAGACCTCGCTTCCCTCACCTTGAATTTCTCCACTCACAAAGATTAAAAGGCTAGATGATGTTAAAATTATTATTCTCTCCTCAAGCCATCCTCTCAAGGTTTAAACTCCTCCTTCAACTGCCCAAACCCAATCCTCGGCTCAAACCCCCCCTCCCCATCATCCCCAAAATCATACACCGTATACAACTTCTGCAAAAACCCCGTGCCAAAAAGCCACAACCCATTCCCATCACCCTCATCAAACGGTGGATAACACCACTCCTGCACGCCCCCGAATCCCGGTCTGGCCAATTGATCCCCCGTGAGAGAGACTTGGGTATCGCCAAAATTGAAGGTGACGGACCAGGTGGAGTTGAACTCGGTGCAGCGGGGACGATGGGCACCGGAGCGGATAGCGCTGAAGTTCATGCCGATGCTGGCGTAGAGGGAGTTGACGGCGATGGGGGGGACGGTGATGCCGCCTGCGCCTGTGTCGAAGACCGCCCAGTCGCCGAACCAGAATTGGTCTTGACGGCGGATTTGGGTGCCGTTGGGGGCGTAGGTGTAGCCGTGGGTCTGGATGTGGGTTAGTGCTGGCTTTTTTTGTGGTCTGGAGGAGGTCTATTCTGGGATGAAGATGATGGAGTAGGGGTGAGAATAATCTTCTTGAGAGAGATTTGAAGATTTCAAGAGTTTGACTTGACAGTGAAGTTGAGGAAACATGATCCAATGAAGAAAGAGTGGAGATTCAAAAAGAAGGTTATCACTTACAGCATCAATTGAGGTCCTCCACAGCTGATACGTCCCCTCCGACTGCTGCAACTCCGCCCAAACCAAACCCCCCTCAACATACGTCTCCTCCTCACTCCCCCCAATAGTCAAAATCCCCTCCCCAGCCGCATTCCCCGTATCATTAAACTCCTTCCCATAATACAGCCCAAAGCGCGGCTCATCCAAATCCCCCTGCTGCATCAAAGTCTCCACAACCGTCGTCGTATTAGCATCCGAGATGGACGAAAATCCCAAGCCGAGAAACCCGTCACATGGGATCCAATACCACGAAGATTCATTTGCGGAAAGGAACGTTTGAGACCAGGTTAGGTTGGAGGTGGAGGGAATGGAGAATTGATCGGAGATTCCAAAGCCGGCTGTTACGCCGCCGAGATATTCCATTGAGGCGTAGGTTCCGAGGGGGGTACTTGTTGAGGAGGCGCTGGCGTTGTAGCTGCCTCTTTCGAAGCTGGATGAATTGTCAGTTTCAAGTGCTAGTGAAGATATCAATCATGAATTAGTTTACGAACCGACTATAATTATTGCAGTCTCCATTGGCTTCGCAGTTTTCATCAAACATCCATGTCGTAGCACTTCCAGTGTCGAAAAGTAGAAAATGCGACAGTGCAGGTGTCCCAATCTGAGTCTCAACAATCGACTATGTAAATAAATGTAAGTGTGCGAACTATCTGTCGTCTTAATAAGCTTACTCACATATGTATTTTTGACCCAGATCGGAAGTTGCAAAACAGTTGCTGAAGCTGAGACTGCTAACAGCCAAGGCGATAAGAAACGAGTGATAGGCGCCATGGTTCTGGCTGAAAAGAATGTGGTTGGCTTGGGTTGGCTTGGGCTGGCGAAGAACCCGGATTTCATGATATTTATCTATTTATGCTGCAAAATTTCTGCAGGGATCTCCGCATTCCGGAACCCCATTGCCAAGTCCTTCTATACGAGGTGGTTCGTGAGAATGGAGCATTGAACTGATAGCGAAATTGTCCCGATATTTCCGAAACAGAACTCCAGATTTTCTTACCAAGTACTATTATTTAAAGCAACATCTTTCTAGATTTTCAGGACGTCCCTCTCTCTCCGAATCTCATTTTTCAATATTGAGGCGAAGCTGTTTCATCCATCCTGAACCGAATTGTCCGATAAAAACAAGTGGGCGCGAACTGCCAAGACGAAGTTGAAATAGAGTTTGCCCTGGACACAACCCTGCTGTTGATCATAGAATTGCCCGGTAGCTGAGGCTTGGATAGGGGCAGATTGCTAAATTTGGTATTAGTGGAGAATCAAGAGGAGTATGAGACCATTTCACCAAAGTCCTGAAGAATATTCTAATGTCAACAATGTATTATCAAGGCCACGAAATTTCTCAGGGCGTTTCTGGTCCAGAGCCAACCTGGCATTATCTTCTTAAAAGTCCCTAAAGCGACGTAAGGAAGCCGGAAAGTAGTAATTCATACATATTGTTGGCCAAGCGCCTTCTACAATACACGTACAGTACCCCCCCAAATCTGTTGTCGAAGCAAGAATCCCTCTCCCAAGCAGGTAATGTTGATTGACGAAAAACACGTCTACTTCTTTGCAGATACATACTTCGCCCAAGAGATCCCTTTCTCAGAGCAATCCTTGAAAACAACTCCAAGTTTGAAAATGGGCTCCCAACAATCGGTACGATATACATTGCAATCCCATCGATTCTCCATCATAGTGTTCACGAGAGCATCTGGCAGCCAAACTGTCGCTTTTGACTCCTTTGTACTCCACTTGAACGTCGACCAAACAGCGATTTCGTCTCTCCATTGAGCCATGTCGTCGAGGACCTCGCTATCTTCAATAGGATCCACTTCCCTCCACCAACTTGAATCAAGCAACGGTCGAATATCCGACGATAGTACATCATCTTCCTCAAGTTGCATCGAGTAAAATACGAGGTTTAGCGGACAACCGAAGACACCTATCTTCATATTGAACTCATATCCAGCAGCAAAGAATCCAGCGTGTACCGGTGAATGTGGTGCGATGGTGGAACGTCAAAATTCGTAAGCGAGAATGGCAAAGTCGGCTCCAAAAATCGAGCGAGGGTTGCCATTTCGAAGGAGAACGGCTTTGTGCTGACCTTGGACTGCTGGTGGTTCTGTTTAGCATCTCGAGGTAAGGTTTTCGCAGCTCGTGGAGGGCGTGCGGTAGTGAAAACGATGTCATTGATGATATTGTTGAGGAATTCGGACAGCCAGTGCGAAGGATAGCCAAGGGTTCTAAGGTGGAAAATGAGATGGAAGACGATTGTGGCGTTCATTGGTGACGCAATTAGAGTCATTGTGTCGCAAATATCCTGATTGAACGGGAGGACGATTCTGAAAAACAATGCATAAATCCACTTCAGGAAGTCCTTTTTGGGCAGAATATCAGTGTAGCTCATGAATAAAGATCGACCTGCAAGTCTGTAGCTGGTATAGTCTGCCAGAGGCATGGGATGATTGCCTCTTTCGACTACCTCCACCTGAGTGACCTTCTTAAGCATAAGTTCGTCGGCGACAAGTTGATAATCGGAGAGGAATCCGCCCATATCCTCGAACATACTGGCATTCCGGAGACATGTTGAGAATATCCTGCTCGATTGAAGTGGCTTCAAAATGGGTGTGAAGTAAAGGAATGTGGAGAGATGGCCGTTAAGATAGTCACTTGCTCATGTTAGCTTTTGTTACTAATTCCATCAGGGAAGATACATACGGCACGTTGCTCAAATGAATCTGATCGAACATACAGGGGAAATGGCTTGGCCGGGTTTCCGTCGATATATCGTTGGTGTTGACTTCTGGTGGGGTATCTTGGTCACAAAAGAGTCCAAATCGGAGTTGGTCAGCGAAGTCGATGCAATTGCCAAGAAAGGCTTCAATGACAATCCTACCCTTCAAATCTCTCAAACCGTTGGCCACGAGCGTAAAGAATGGAGACATGTAGTCGTACAGTCTAACTGAGCGGGCAATTTGTGGAGGGGTTTCATCAAAGTTACATAACCTATCATCCTCGAACGGATTATGTCCACCAATGGCTAATACTTCCAGGGCGCGAAGGTTATCTGGATCAACAAAGGTTATATTGGTCCGCCAGTTGTCAGAGGCGTAATCTTTGAACACTTTCGAGTTTCTCTGTGGGTGTTTTCCATATTTGTCCAACAAAACCAAAAGCGCCGGGTCGTGTTTTTCGAGCAACGCTTGTGGGGGTTTTAGCATAGCAGATGCGACATACATTTTTCTCTCGGCACCACAGACTGATCCAGGGTCGGACCATTCTGCCCTAGTAATATCCCCATCGCGTATTTGAGCGATCACATATTGAACCGTTTTTGAGCTTGGGTAATGCGTCAACGCAGCGCCTTTCCAGGATTCAAGCACTTTCACGTAAGAAAGGAAGTGCTGGGGAAAGAGGTAAAAGAGCTTCGATGGCTGGTATCCTCTGACGAAGGCACCAAGAGCCCGATCAATGTTTTTGTAAAGCCGATCGAATGCAAATTTTGGCATTACCATAGCGAAGAAGACATAGTAGACTGTTGCAAGTACTTCCAGCGCTTCATCGGTATCTTTCTCGGAATGATGAAGCTCTTCCAAGAGCATGAACATCATAAGATCCCGCAAGATGGCACATTTGTTGCTATCGTTGATCGTAAAGTGATATTTCCTGGTGGGCGAAGGCGAACCTCTTTCACTCTCAGCAATGCCAGCGATTGTGCGCATCACGTTTCGAGAATCTCCTACGCCACCGAAAAGAAGGAGATGGGTTCCTCTTTGCCATTGTCTCTCTCAAGCAAAGGGTTGAACAGATTCTGAGCGGTGTCGTGACCGAAAGGGCAAAATAAGTATTCTGATGGCGGTTGTCTAGGATTGTGTATGTGAGCAATGAGCACAATAAATAGTGGGTTATTTCCTGTGACTTACAATTCAGGGCGGCATCTTGGAAGCTCTCGAAGAATATTGAGGCGTCCGCGGGTTTGTTCCTCGTCTGTAAATTGGTAAGATTGAGTTTTGGCCTTAGCAACACGCTGTTCCAGCTTCTGGATTTTGGTGTTTGTGCCTTGGGATTTCTCTTTGTCCGCTCTGAGAATCTCCAAAGCCGTCTCGGCTCTCGTGATACATGGTGCGTACTTGCAAACTTCGTAATAGGCGGCGGAGATGTTTCCAAGTGGTGAGGGGTCCTCCGGGGTAAGTTTGGCCGCAGCTTGGTATTTCTTGATGGCTGAAGAGTACGGTCAGCCATGGTGGACTCTTTCGTGTGATTCCAGGCGCGAAGACCTACCTTTCAAGAGGCTACCCGCCTTGTAAAGAGCGTTACCTTCTTCGCGTAGCTTCTGCGATTCTTCTTCTTCCGGAGACATGACGAAGGTTTTCGCAGTAAATCTGTTGCTTTATCTCGCGCTGCTTCTCCGCGTGGGGAAGAAGATTAAAGGTTGCAGTAACGAAGGAAGTCAAAACGCGAAGAGCAGACGATGGTAAATCGGCAGTCCGCGTTTGCGCACTTGGAAAATGCTTGTTTTCAAGGTGTGCGCGTGGTTGCATTCACTTGTGTTGGTTGCTATTACTGTAGCGACTAGCGCCCACGCACTGGCCACCTGCGGCTCTTCAAGAGCCTCATGTACCTACCAGGCAGGTAGGTCGTAGGAATGGGTAGGGTTGGCTAACGAACTTGAATTAAATGAAGATTCATGAATTTTGCGTTCATGAATTAAATGACCGAATTCAGTTAAATTCATGAATATAGCTGAAAATTTAACGAATTCAAGATGTTATTCATGAAGTTTCATGAATTCTTAAGTATTATTAATATATTAATTTATGTATATATATTCGATATTTTTGAAATATTTTTTAAATTATTTTTCAAATTATTTCTAAAATTATTCTATTTCTAGTATTTCTAGCATATACTATTTTATATCCGATATTCCCGGAATTCATGAACGTTCATGAATATTCATGAATCTGCGATATTCTAGACTTCATGAATTCTATATATCTAAATGAATTGAACGCGAACGATGAACTGAGTCGCCAATTCATTTAATTCGTTAGCCAACCCTAGGAATGGTGTCACAGGCTAGGAGGGTGAGTAGCTTTACCACTAGACCAACAGTGAACTGCCCAAAAAGGGACTATTATTGGATGGAAGTCCAATATGCTACTCG
>QYAP01000774.1:0-16315 GCA_003988905.1 Hymenotorrendiella dingleyae
TCTCGAAGGCACAGCTGCCCATATCCTGTTTCGTGGCTGGACCTGTGGGGGAGATGTCGAAGTCGAAGATATCCCCACTACTTCAAGTTCATGAATAGATTGTATTACTAAACCATTTATCTACCTTTGAAATCCTAATTTCGCTAATCGCAGGGTAAGCGAGTTGTGGATCTACAGAAAAAATGGTTTGTATTTGATGGATGGATGAAGCGGTTTGTGATTAGGGAAGCAAAGGAATTTAATGGGGAGAGCTGGTTTTTTGAAATTGGGAGAGGGGTGGAAGTTTGTGTGTACTGTGTGGTTTGGTTTGTTTTGGGATAGGTTGCGCGAATTGGTAAACTTAACTACTACGCTCTTATTTTGAATGGGATCGGAATAGTATATTAGCACTCTCTCAGAAATAACTGGCAAGTAATTTGAATCGTTGAGGGAAATTGAATTTAAGGTAAACAAACAAGTTGTGATATCGCTTACTCTTTAAAGGGTTGAAATTGTAGTGTTGACTTGCAATGTATAAAACTGACTTTGCCATCCGTTTCTTACCTTCTTATCATTATTTATGTGATATCTCATTGTCTTACAACTCTGAAGATAATGAGGATTTATAGAATCTCATAAGATGAGAGTCCATTTCTTGTCCCTCTATCATCGCTCATTCGCTATCTAATTATCTTATAACTCTCAGGGACAATAACAGGTTATTTACATTTCTTGAGATTAGAATCCACTTCTTATCCTTCTATCATCATTCATTCACTATCTAATTATCCCATAACCCTTAAAGACAAAAAGAAATTATTCAAGTCTTATAAGATAAGAACCCATTTCTTAACCCCCTTTTATCATTCATTCACTATCCAATTCCCCAACAATCTCCAAGAGAATGAAGATTTATTTGAGTCTTATAAGATGAGAGTCCATTTCCTATCCTTCTATTCTCTTTTATTTAGTATTGGATTCTGGGAGAAGCCTAAAATGAAACAAAGAGCTACTTGAAATGTAAATAGAGAATAAGAAGGGGATCTCTTCTTATTATCGTTTATTTGATATTGAATTGTTAGATACTGTTAATTAGAACAAGAAGATGTTTGAGAAATGAATAGAGAAGAAGAAGTAGATCTCTTCTTATTATCACTCATTCAACATTGAATTCTCAAATGACCTTGGAATGAAACAAAAATGTATTTGACAAGTAAATAGATAATAAGACACAGATCTCCTTTTATTATCGTTTATTTAATACTGTGTTCTTGAATAACTATGAAATGAAACAAAGATGTGTTTAGGAAATAAATGGAGAAGAAGAAATTGACCCAGAAACTTTGGGTTTTTGATAAGGTAAGTTAGATGTGAAATGACAGGAAGTTGACTTGGTTGTTTTAATGATGAATGGATGATGATTATGTTTCATTTCATATTGAATTTTCACAGTATGTACAGTGTGGTTTTGGGACTTATGGATTTGAGAAAACGTTTCAATTGCGACTACAGTAGTAGAAGTCTTTCCATAGTATTATCCTCTGAATGACATAGTACTATCTTGGTCTTGAGAAGTTGAGAGGAGACATATGTGCCAATGGCACAGAAGTAAAGTACACCAGAAGAGCCAACATGCAGGTACTTCAAGGCCTAATACAAGAGAAAGATGCCATAATACGCCCATCCCCAAACTCAACAACATCATCATCGCATACACCCGCAAATAACTCATTCTTGAGCGGCTCAGCAGGCGGGGTTTGCAAAGAGAAAGTTGCCATGACACGTCCATACCCGAAGTACTCAAACTCAAAATCCTCGATATCACATTCATCGAAATGTAGCTCATTCTTGAGCGGCGCAGGGGCTCGCGGGGTTTCCAAAGAGAAAGTTGCCTTAATTCGTCCATCCCCGAAGTACCCAATAGCCTCGAAATCACATGCATCCAAATGTAGCTTATTCTAGAGATTGGTAAGCTTAGGTATCTCAACCATGTAAGCAGGGGCTTTACATACCGATGATGCCGGTACCTTGAGCTCGGGCTTGTCTTCGTACAACGACTTGAATTCCTCATTCTTGAGCGGCTCAGCAGGCGGGGTTTCCAAAGAGAAAGTTGCCATAACACGTCCATACCCGTAGTACTCAAACTCGAAATCCTCGATATCACATTCATCCAAATGTAGCTCATTCTAGAGATTGGTAAGCTTAGGTATCTCAATCATATAAGCAGGGGTTTTACCTTGTCTTCGTACAACGACTTGAATTCCTCAAAGACCTCCATGCGTTTTTGACGAGGCAAGAGCCAGATTGCGTAGAATATATCTGGCAGCGGTCCAAGGTGTTCGTTCTTCTTGTGTTTGAAGGCTAGTATCCACACAGGGAAGCCGTAAAGGGCAATCATTCGGAGATAGCGGAACATATTGATAGCACAGGGGTCGCTAGACTTAAAGTCAAGGGGACAGTCGCCTGTGAGAAGCATCGCGATATAGTTGGACCACATATTCGGAAAACCGAGGTCGCCAAACTCGCAGTCCATCGGAATCGTAGGTGCGGTCTCCTCGACAACATCAAGTGCGTCATGTCCCGCGGCCTCCATAAGTGCCACAAATTCTCGTTCTGACTCGGTAGGGCCTCTTGATGCTTTGAGGGCTTCAGCCTTTTGCCATCTTCGGATTGTTTGGGCTAGGATGGCTTGGATTTTCGTCAGAGAGGGCAGCAAGGGCATGGAGTTGGCTTTGATCCAGTCGAGTGTCGTTTGGTTTTTGGCTAGAGAGAGATCTGGTAAAATAACGGTGGGTTTACTCGGCCAGCCATAATTGCGGATGTAATATTTTTGTGAAAGCGCATCTAAATCGTGGTTAGCCTGAAAAGAAACAGTAGAGAAATCATAAGGTTGGGCGCGCAGCATGAGCTTCTCGGAATAGACGTTGTACATACATTCCCAACTCCTCTCGGTATCCGACATCCTTTCAAAGCGCGACAAGGAATGGCGCAGATGGCCAGTCTCGCAAAGTTGGTGTGGGATGGGGTTGGAGTTGCGGTGGAAAGGTGAAGATCGGGCCAGACGAAGCTCTAATTTTCTCGCAGCTCGGACCACCCTGATAGCAGACGCGCTAGCAAAACAACAAACTCCATTCACGACTGTTGAGTCGGGATTTCTATGTACCGAATCACGTGTGGTTGGCGTACACCTCCAACTCTTTCTCCTAGCAACTGTTCCTGTGCATTGGATATCCTCTAAGTTGAATGCAGTCTGCTTTCTACTCTTGATTGCTGCATGCAAACTTAGCATTATCATTTGCATGGATCTTTTGAGCACTTACGGTGCCCTGAAAGGACCATCGATGTCTTGCAGGATGTGGCTCTTTGAATTGCTCATGACGAAGTAGTGTAGCTTTGTAATAGAACGAAGGTTGGGCTACCAATATCAATACAGTATTCTTGGCAATCGCTCTTATAGGAAAGGGGATTTTTGACTTACATTATTGGTAGGTGTTCCATAGAGCTGGGATACTCTCTGGCAGCAAAGGAGCAACGAATTTTGGCCAGCATGTGTTGGTTGTAGGCAGATATGTCATTGATACCTAGCCAAGAAGATGAAGGAAATGGTGAAAAGCGTTGGGTGTTGTGATGGAAACAGGGATGCAGTATGTTCTTGAGCACATGTTGGACTGCGATCCCCATTGAGCTCATATCTCAGCAAGGCAGCAGGTTTTCAAGCAGCATGAACTGCTCAACATCTGGAAAAGGAAACTGCTATAGTTTTCCTGAACCTTCCGATTCATCGTCCACCTCATCTTTCTTCTTGATTTGCTCTTTGGGTTCTTTGGGTTTGGCAGTTTCCTTAGGCGGTCCATGGGGGTCAGTCCACCACTCGTTGACTTTTTTGGCCAAAAGGATAGGGCCAACAATAGGACCAGCAACAACCCAGATGAAAGCGAAGCCTCCAAGCGTTTTGGGGACTCCACGCTGCGCGAAGTCTTCTTTACTGGGCCACGCCCAGGGGTTGCCGGTACCTTTTCCTTTGCGGTCCATTTTGGGGGCTGGAATTGTGAGGTAGTTGGTTGAATGGAAGGAGGTGATAGATGGAGAGTATTGGTTTGGTTGTAGAAAGTGGTTGTTTCTGTTTTATGAAAAGAGAGGTGGAATGACGAGTAGCCAGATAATCTTTTGGCCTCGAGATGGATTGAGGGGAGAGGAGGCAGCAGACTGGGGGGCTCCGTCACTGCGTCAGCGGTAAAGTGAATCCACGGGGTCCGGAAGTTGAATAAGTAATTATCAGCCAAGATGACGACTGCAGAATGATTACATTCCGTGGAGAAGGATTTTAGTGTGGAGGTAGTACCCGGAAGGAAGTTATGCTGGATGATGGAAGGATAGGGTTGGGGCTGTGATTGTGGGGCGATGCGCCTATGAGGTTGGAACTTGGGAGATGATTTAGGGGCTGAAGGATGCATGGCGGTCGCACAAAGCCAGAACTGCCCTGCACCCGACGCCCACGCCAAGCAAGTGAATGGCACAATGTGAGTCTTTCGCGAGTCGGAAGAAACACAAATATTTCACGTGGTTGAAGTGCAATTTTATGGTCACGTGTGATGAAATATCATCGCTTAGGTAAAGGCTTAGGTAAAGGGCCTCGGGAGGGTCCTAAAAATAGATGAACATGAACGGGCCCATCTTTGGCTGGCATTGACAATCCATCTCAACAACACCAACAACGTATTGAACGTGTACGGTGCAACCTCTCCTTGCTGCCCTCGAGAGTAGACTGAGGATATACTCGACGTCTGGAATCGCGATCCTGGTACTCCACCTAGTCAGAGGGAAGCACTGCACTACACAACCAACCTTTACGCCAATGCCGCCTGAAGAGGGTCGCGTCACACCCACCCCGCAAACAGTGATTCCAGCAGTGCAACACAACAAAAAGTAAGCTTAAACCTATCTAATCAAGCGCCACATATTCCCTTCATAGGCTGAGTTTTGCTCGATAACAGGTACCGCTCACACTGATCACGTGTCGTCGAGTCTTGCATTCCCGTCATCATGTTTGCGGCTCAGAGGTCATCTAATCTCCATCCGCTCACCTTCAGATCGGCGCATAGTAAAGAAGGTTTTAGATTGAGAAACAAGTTGCCCTATTAAATTCTCTCAAATACCGATTGAGCCCCACTTGTCTTTTTTAAGCTATGTAAGCTGCTACGAGACCCGTCGAGATTGGTGGACAGGGGATTCGGAAGGATTCCAGATGGATGCGGCTCAACTTCCATACCCTTGGTTTCAAGTTTCATCCCAAATCTACTCAGCCTGTCAGCCTGAATGAAGGTAGGTAGGTTCTATCTTGAACTTCAACCTAATTTCGCCAAACAAACCTAGAAGGGAAGTAGAGTGGCATTTCACGGGTTGGTTGCGTCATGCATCTTACAACATGTCTATCTACATAATCTTTAGGATGCGTGCCCTTGTACCCGTACGGCTATTGCTCCTTTCAACCTCAGCGCTGAAATGCAGTGGAGACTTCTTCTCTTGCGGGTTTGTAGAGTAGGTGACTCTTTCTTATATAGCATACTCAATCCTCACATGAAGTACTTTTCTTTACCACCCCTCTTTCATCTCTACAACCGGTAGAAGGGCCTCTATCCCTTCACTTACACTCATTATTTCATTCATTCATTCATTTGATAAAAAAACATGGTGACATCAACGAAAATGAAGAGCTCAGTCTTTGCTCTCTTGGCTCTTGCCTTGCGAGTGCAAGCAGATATGTACTACGATCAAGCCTCCTGCGCTGGTAAGTATTGGAAACTTCTCATTTTCATGATATCAATCTAACAAGATTCACAGCACATACAAATATTCTCATAACCGAGGGAATGACACCAGCTCTTGCAATGGTTCAGCAGGCTGTGACAGCTCTCGGAGGTCCAGTTGCGAACGGCTGGGAGTTCCCCAACACTGAAGCAAGAGATTTGGCTGGCAGGATATTTGGGGGCGGGTTTCCTCAACCTGGTACTTCAAAATACAATCCCACTTTGAGTAAGTTCTTGACAATTCGACCCAACAATCCCTTCGCATACTGATAATATGATTTTAGACAACTTTGTATATATCAACACAAACTTCCAACCGGCCGCAAACCCAGCTCTTACCTCGGGTCCAGGCAACCCTCCTCAACTGACCGCAACCGATGTTCTTATTTATTGCGATGTTGCAAGGATGACCAAGACAACGAGTAATGGCAAAACCGTTTATCAAAATTCGAACGATCCACGCGAGGAATGGTCCTCAAGCGATTACACCGGTTGTAGTTCGACTGGTGTGAGCTTCGGTATGTTTACTACCTGGGCCCATACCGGCGTTACCGGAAGGCTTGGCAATGCTCTGCCTTACAATGTAGTTCAGGTGTGTCCTTGGTATATAAAACAGGAAGAGACTAGGAAATGGCACGCAGGATCTAAAGCGCCGCGATATTGGTGGTATCGACTTTTGGAAAAGACCAAGAACTTTGGTCTTTCTTTTGTGGCTTTCCCAACTCTTCCAATTGATGCCCTCGCTTTGTTTGATGTTACATTGGTACACGAGGCAAGTTAACCTTTTCTACCTATTCCTAGAGACGATCAACTAACCCCATGATAGCTCACGCATGCTGTTCCATCAAATGATGGCAGCAACACCGGTGTAACCGACCCCAACCGCGTTGTGCCAACAGACGATTCAGGTGGTTCATGGAAAACTGCCTACGGCTGGTACAACATCTATAAGATGAGAAATGATCCCGTTTGGAATGCAGGTATGTTGCTCCCCTAAAGACTACTTTTAGGTCATCCGGCTAAGATATTTTAGACTCACTGGCATACTTTGCACTTGGTGCTCAGCAAATGTCTATTGGAAATCGTATCAACTCGCAGGGAACAATATCAGATATCGGAGCGCCAGTCAATCTTGCCATCAACAATCAAATTCAGGTTAATAATGCTTGGGTTCCAACACGACGTGGAGAAGATGTGTCGCGAGACTTTTGGGATCCTGCCGATGCGCTCCGAAACCGTGCTGTAGCAAGTGGTTCATCCAGCAGCCGCAGTCTTGTGGGATCGTCCTTTGGTACCCCAGCTTCTGGATCTGGGCTCCTAACTCCAACATCGAATGGTACTAGTTTGTCACTACCACCAGTATCTGCAACATTATCGAAATCTTCTGCATCGTTGACTTCGGTATCAAACGCAACCACTTCAAGCAATTCTCGTGTGTCGTCATCGTCGACAGTCACAGCCTCGGTGTCGGGGAACCATTCGTCTTCTGCCTCTGTTTCATCTTCTAGAGTGGCTTCTCTTTCAACTGCTAGCGCTTCATCATCTTCAAATTCTTCCTCGTCAGTGGTGTCCACTTCTAGCGGCTTGTCATCTTCAAGTGGAACATCCTCCCATAGCGGCTCGGCATCCTCGAGTGGAACGTTATCTGGCTCTTCCTCCGTTACTGGTCCTTCTGGAAGCTCGGCTTCCTCGTCCACGGGATCTTCCTCTTCTGCTGCAAATTCCACCACTCCCGTCTTCACGAATACCGTCATCACGAAGACAAACTCTGGATCCGTTACATTGGTTTCAACAAGTGTCCCTGTATCTTCGGCTTCTCAATCTAGCAGCAGTGCCGATGAAACTTATATCTGGTTCCCGACCACAACTGAAGCGCCCACACAAACCGTTTCAATCCCAGAATGGATTACAGGTCAACCAACTTCATTATCTACTTCGATCAGCATATTTTCTGCAAGTCTCTATATTCCCACCATCACTGATCTCGGTGCTTTCCCTACGATCACAGTCAAAGATCCTAACCCGAATGACAGTAAGCTCTTTCTTCTTTGAATCCAGTTTGTCTCCTCTTCGCGTTGTAAGCTAATTTTAAACAGAGGACACCGATCCAATTCCATTCGTAAAGGTCACGCTTCCATCTGATAAGTGCTCGCCTCTACCAAAGGTCAGCAGTGGCGGATTACTTGGTGTTGCCTTCAACTTTGCAAGTAACGCAATCAATGGAGTCCTTGATTCCGCCTGCCACCTCGTCTTCCCTGTGCCACCAGTTGATGGCGTTATCCCTGTTTGGGTGTCCTTGGATATCTTTCCACCTGCTGGGGACTTTCCCGATGACCCAGATAACGACCCTACCACTACAGGTTCTGCTAAGAGTGGTTCATCGACTAGCGGCTCATCAACTGGTGGTTCGTCATCCAGCAGCTCGTCCTGTACTGCCTCTGCCGCACCTCAATGCACTTCATCCTGTGTCGTCTCATCTCTAGGAAACACAGCAACTTCTAGCTGCACAATGATCTGCTCGACAATAACCGCGTGCTCTGGAACTGCCACTACCGCCAGTACAGCTTCAACCATTACCGGTAGCTTTACCCCAATCAGTCTCATAGACGAAATACCTATAACAAGCGATTTCTACGATGAACAGCAAAGTCTGTTTGATGACTTCATGACTGCTGCTCCCTCTACACTACCCTCAAGTGTCATGGCAGCCCTAGCAACCGCAACCGATTGGGCAGAATTCGATTCCAGCTCTCCCAACTCACCAGCAAACAGCACCAGTTCCCAGGATTCGTCAAACAGTACCATTGCATCCATTCCTTCCACTTCATCCAAACCAGCCAGCACCACCCTCATAACCTCCACAAAACCAACCACCTCTTCTGTCATTGTCATCACCACCTCCTCCACCCCCAAACCCACAACCACCACCGCCGCTCCTCCAACCACCACATCCTCCACCTACACCGGACCCACCGGCTTCCACGTCGTCGCCCTCTCCTGCAACAAAGACTGCACCGACGCGCTCGAAATCGTGCCCTCAGCCCAAGACTCCTGCCTCACCATCGCGCAAAACCAAGAAACTTGGTGGGGGGCCGCATTCCCCCATCCCGCCGAAACCAAAACGGAAAACAACGCCAACGAAATCCCGCCCTTCTCCTTACTCAAAGACTCCACAGATTTCGATGTCCTCTATGTATTTGGTACCGATCCGGGGTTTTCCGCACAGTTGTGTGGGTTGCCGAAATTGAATTTCACGATGACGAAGGGGGATAGTGGGTGGACTTGGTTGGATACTGATAATAACTCGGGCACTTGTCAGGATAATTCTGCGAGTCAGAGTTCCAGTTGTGAGAATAATGGGTTGACGTATACGGCGCAGGAGTTGTTGTGGTGTGAGAATCCGAATAATTTGGGTTACTGTTCTAGTGTTAGTACCTAGTTGGAGATGGGTATGTGGGTTGTTTTCTTGCTTGCTTTCTTTTCTGATTTGTGGTTTTTGCACTTTGGGGCTTTGGTTCGAGGGGAAGGATGGTGTTGCGTTTCTGGGCTTTCGTTAAGGGGATTTGCATGAGTGATGGATTCACTTGGTGGTGTTATGGGGGTGTGAGGGTTCTTGCATGAGAAAGAGCATGGATCTTGGGCTTCTGGATTAGGCGTTCACTGGGGGGTTTCATAGCTAGATAGCTAGATGAACTTTACGAATGAAGACTTTGGTTGAAATTCACTTGTTACTAGCTACCAGAACTTTGCCATGCTCCGAAGTACAAGGAATGCGTGCTTCAAAATAAACCAACCCTTCCTGAATGAGCAAATGAAAGCAAACCCCCGTCCATTGTCATGAGCGCAGAACCCCTATCCTATCATCTCGCCGTTTTGGATACGTGCCATTTAACCAGCAACTGAGGGCGAATCGATCATAGCAGCAACGTTTCTTCTCAACTCCATTCCCCGATTTCTCTCATACAAGATGAAATTCTGCATCGCCTTAACCCGCATATCCCGAGGCAAACCACGGATGATACAGTACACAGTAGGAAGCAACATCCCACCCCCCATAATAGCATCGGCTCGAGAGAGATGCTCCAATGTCGCGCCCCGGGCAAGGCACATGAGATGCACGATCACACGTCCACGAATCTTGAACTCTTCGCCAGGTATCGTGGTGGCGGGGAGACCGCGATATGCTACAATTACTTCGATATCTCTGGGAAATTTACGGAGCTTTTGGTGTGAGGCATCCTCTAATGCTTCAGGTTGGTTATTTGTTTGGTCGTTGTCGTTGTCGTTGAGGCTATCTCTTTCAGGTATTTCGATGAGGGCGGCTTGGATTGAGGCAAGGAGGGGGTCGGTGGTATCGATGATGGGAAGCGATGTGGAGTTTGGCGGGACTAGGCATTGTAGTACATGCTGTAGAGTATAGTCTAGATCGTCGTTAGATCGATAAGAAGTGACAGGTTCAGAATTTGAATCTCGAATAGAAAGTGCTGCGATTGAAGTGCCAATGATTGTCGCACATACCTGCAACAGCTGGGACATACGGACTTCCTGCGGATGCCATTCTTTTGAAATGTGCAAGTAGGAAGTGGTGTGGTCGATCGATGTTGCAAGAGATCGAAGAGCGACGGGTGGAGTCAAAGTTGTGTCAGGGTATGTTGGAGTAGAGTGAGCTTACTAGATCGATTGTAAAGTAGACTACGAAGAGGAAAGAGGGACCGAGTTCACGGAGGCTTAAATAGAGCTTTTACGTGGACGGCGCTAGCAAATGACTCTGTTTTATGGACGTCCGAGGTGGAGTGAATGCAGGAAGGGCACACGCTAGCAAATAAACAAAAAACTTCATTCCATTCACAAGAAACAGGTAGGGTATTAATTGGGTTATAACCCCACCCTTTCTCCCCCGTTTTAGATCTCATTGTGCCAGACCTTCAAAGAGAATGGAGGTTAGAATGGGAGAGGTTTCTCCCGTTTCCTGGACCTCTCCCATTTCAATATTCATTCTCTCTTGTAGGCCCAAAAGGGAAGAAGGGGTGGGCGTATAAACCAATTAATACGGTATTAGAACTTCTGAACTTCAGCAGATTCACATAGGTTGAAAAATTCGCAAGAAACACTTATCAAATCACATTTGATCGGGCAATGAAATCCGCCTACTTATTTTTTAATGTATATCTTGTATTGCGAAATTTATGGAGGTTCCGGAGGATGGGGTTGAGACTCAAGGGGCGAACGGTTGCGGAAAGTAAAGGAAGCGAGATCACAACTCACTTACCCTGCGATCGATAGATTTTCTCGTCGGGGGTGAGAAAAATCTGGTAATCGCTTCCTTCGTGAAATTTTAGGGATTCGCAATCTTAAATTATCTAGGAATGATGTGGGTGTGGGCTTATGCGCTTCGGAAAAAGGTGAAAATTAAAGGGGGGTTGCATCCCAGGGTAAGCTGGATGTGTAAGCGGACTCTGCATATTTAAGGAGCGAGTTGATTTTTCGAGTCTTTTCTGTCTGCCTACTTGGTAATGACTTTCGATCTTCTTATAATATTGTATACATAAGGGAACAGGTCGTGAGAAGTGTTGAGTGGAGGGTAGCGATTTTATATTCACCTGAATAA
This sequence comes from Hymenotorrendiella dingleyae, assembly GCA_003988905.1. NCBI lineage: Eukaryota > Fungi > Ascomycota > Leotiomycetes > Helotiales > Helotiaceae > Hymenotorrendiella > Hymenotorrendiella dingleyae. The sequence continues at coordinate 11,395 of QYAP01000774.1, forward strand.
ACTAAATCGATATAATTTGTAAATTGTAATAAACAAAACGGCTATTATGACGAATTTGTAATAAAGTTTATATGTGATTATAAACTAAGCCTAAAACAGTTAGTGTAGCGAAATATCTTACCGCCGCGCTCCGCGCTCACTTATAGCGCATTTCATAAATGAATGTATTAAGAAGCTAATTTTTATCTACATGAAAGCACGCGTATTATGGAGAGTTGGTGTAATTTAATAGACGGATGAGGATATATTAGACTTGGAAGAGAAGCTTTTAAGGATTCAACAATATATAAAGATGGATGAGATAGTTATTTTTGATCCTCTTATTAAAGAATAATCGAGCAAATTGGGAATAATCTTAATATTAACCGATATTAAATTCAGGTTTATGATAAGTAAAATTGAGTTGTTGACGAATAAATTATCGCGACTTTCTAACGAATAAAGTGAACGTATCATAAAAAAATCCTTAGTGGGGGGGGAATTGTCTCGCGGGGGGAAAAAGGGGGAATCTCCGGGTAAGCTACCGAGAATAGGGCAAAACTTAGTAGCGAGTCGGGACCGGAATACAAAGCGAGAACGTCTTCCATTGTAGCCTGAAAGCTAGTTAGGCTCTTTTTATGGACCCTAGGGTGGTCTGTATACGCTACCGCATTAATTGGTTTAGAGCGCCCCCCCTCTCCCGTTTTTGACTTTATTATGCTAATTCACTATAGAGAATTGAGGTTAATGGGAGAGTTTCTCCAGTGAACGAGCCTCTCCCGTAAACGAGACATCTGTCATTTTAATCTCTATTCTCTGAAATGGTCTGGCACAATGAAGTCCAAAACGGGAGAGGGAGGCGCTCTAAACCAATTATACGGCAGCATATTGCCCCCTCCTATAAGATGATATCAGGATCTCTCAATTTTGCAGCTTCGGCAGTCAAAAAGGTTCATCTATCGCACAAATCCAACCAAACACCCATATGCATTCCTAGAAGTCAACCGTACCTGACCAGCCCACGGCCTACCATCCCTCAACTCAATCCTACTAAACTCCCTCAACACTCGTACCACAACATAAGATGCTTCAAGCGTAGCCTTTTGCTGACCAACACAACTGCGTGGCCCGCCCGCAAAAGGAATGTATTCCCACGCTTTGGGCTGGAAGGTCTCCCACCGCTCTGGCTTGAATTCCTCGGCATCTGCACCCCAGATGGCTACCTGATGGTGAAGCACGTAGAAGGTGTCGAGATAGGTTCCTTTGGGGCAGAATATGGGGGATTGGCCGTTGGGACCGCCGCCGGTGGGGAGGATTGTGTCGCGTAATGCTTCTCGACGGAGGGCTGGTAGGACGGGGTATAATCGCAGTGCTGGAATGGAGATGGTTAGTAAAGTGTTAAAGAGACATAGTAAATTGACGCTTACCTTCTTTTAGAACATTTTGTAGATACTTCTTTTGCATAAGACTAGCATAGTCCATTGGATCGCTCAAAGAAGCAGCCTCGTGTTGAAGTTTCTGCCACACATCGGGATGGCTGGCAAGAAGGAAAAACACGTTTCCTAAAACACTTGATGTGGTATCTTGCGATGCTATCATGCCCTGCAATATCTGATTCCGGAGGAACACGCGGTCTCCGGTCTCTTGAGCCATGTTGTATAGCAGAATATTTGACTTGCTAACTTCGTCGTCTAACCCCTGAGCCAGGATTACTTTGCGGTACTCCAAGGCTTGGTCAACATAATGATCTGCGAAGCGATGCGTAATTTCAATTGCAGTATGCCATTTCTTTTCAGAGAGCAGGAATTTAAAAGGGCCAACCCCGACACGCTTTCCCACGCCACCAATTGCTTCGTGGAAGGCGGAGAGGAATCCCTTTGCGTGTTCTGGGAGTTCTCCGGACAGAATACCGAGGGTCTCGCCGAATAAAAAATAGCAAGATGTGTCGAGATACTATATGGGTCTCAGAAGTGGCAACCGATGAATGTGGAAGCATGCTGAACTTACAAGGTTATCCAAAAGTTTTTGCAGATCGATAGTAGATCCGTCCTTGGGTATTTGTTCCAGTATCAATTGCAAAGAACGTTCAAAAGGCTCCAAATTAGCGATATGAGCTCTACGTAAGCTGGGCTTAAGCAGAGCCCTAGAGTGCTCCCAATCAGGCCCATCACGGGAGAGAAATCCACGTCCCACGAACGGATCGAACCACGGAAGTCTACTTGGCTGTACACCCCAGTCTTCAAAGTTCGTAGACCAGGCAACTTTCAAGTTTTCGGGTTCAATAGAAGCGATGCAACGTCTGCCAAATAACAAGAAGCCGTGAGTTCGACCCATTTTTGCGAATTGTGCTTGGCGTGCTGGTAAAGATTGGTTTTTAGATAGAGCTCGGCCATTTTTGATGAAGAGATCTAGTCCGAAGATTGGGTCGAGATGCGGATATTGTGGCGGTGGTAGGCAATTATGTTGGGTGGTATGACTCTGGCGTCTCAGTCGTAGGAAGTAGAAAGTGCATCCAAACAATAATGTCAAGGTAATGATAACAGTGTTCGCCATAGCGGTTGATGCGTACCTAAAGTGCTTGGTGGGATATTATGAACCGCTGTGCACCGGCCAGGAAGCGTCGCTGTATTTATAGGCTGGTATGCACAGCTGGGCGTCTAACCAATTCCGAGCCAACATAGGCACCCAACCAACACATATATGGATTCTACCAACAAACCTTATCCACTTCCGAGAGATTTACAAGCTAGAAAGATGACCACCCCACCAGTATGCAGATTGACCAGTAGGAAAAATTACGCCATTACAACCAACACAAGTCAAGGCTCGCGGGACTCACCTGGGGACCACTTAACACTTCGTGGGGGCCGGCGCCGAGGAATGGGGAAATCATTATGGAGAAAAGCCTTTCTTCGGAGTGAAGTGAAATTCCATGATGGATGTGGGCTTTGGGACAACAATTACCTGATATGAGTCTGGCACCTCGAGGTCTCAAACTCCTTGCCTTCTCTTCCACCCCCAATAGACGGCATCTTGAGATGTGTTTTCCAAGCAATAGTGTGGAATTAACACGCAGTAAAGAGCCCACCATCGTAAATTCATAGTCAGAAGTTCCCTTCTTCTTTCTCTTCTCTCTTCAGACGTACAGACATATAATACTGAGAAATACTGAGAATTGCGATTCCGATGTCTTGTCCTAACAAGCAACTGATCAAACAATCAAGCAAACGCCAGAATCACAAACAAGAGCATCCTACTCAACAAGCACCCAGCGACCAACCTGAACCCGCAGACTTTCTCTTACTCCGACGCTTAAACGAGAGTGTATTAGCCGCAACAACAATGGTATCCGACCCATCATTATCAGCCTCCAGCTTAGCCTTCCCGTTTGTATTCGAAGAAAGCTCCTCAAACTCACGAGAAAGCACGTCGAGTCGCACCCTGTGTTCACGAGTATTATCAGCGAAAGTTTCTGTCGTTTTTCGAACTTCTTGCATTTCGCGTGTGAGGGTCTCGCACGCAGATACGGCCGCCCTGGTTTGATCTTTTGCTTCATAATGTAACTTTGTCATGGTCCCATACGTACTACGGAGAGTTTCTATGATCCCCGGGACTGCGGCATCCTTGGTGGTTAGACGTGTGACTTTGTCAGAGATGTCATTGAATAATCCAAGGACACATTTTTGTTCGGCCAGTGTATTCTTCAAATTACAGATTTCCTGGTGTGTCACCCTGCGGAACTCGTCGTTGGTTTTTTGCTCTTGCTCGAACCTGAGCTGCCATTGAGATGCTAGGCCCTTCTGTTGTTGAGATTGCATCTCTAACTGCTTAATCCATGCGGTAGTATCGGTCCGCAATTTCTCGATAATGACGTTCTGGCAAACGAACATATCTTTTAATTCTTGGATCGCTTCTTGGTCTGGCGTAGGGTCCATTTCGATTGACCTTCCCGAGGTGCTTGCGGTTCTATGCCCAAATGCTCGCATGGCGATTTGGGCAAGTTCTGGCGAGGGCTTGTACCCATCACAATATACAGCAGTTTTCGATATTCCATCAGGGCCAGACGAAGCAGAGAGGGGTCTCGAGGATTGGCCCTCGAAGACTTCTTTCACTTCAGGGGCGATAGTCTTTGGTGCCAGAACTTTCGTTTTAATAGAAGCAGGAATTTCCGAGGCCATCATATCGCCGCTACGTCCATCGTCTCTAGGACTTACGCAATGGTCATAACGCAAGTGCTTATCGACATTATCAAAAGGCTCAGGTCCAGTCTTAAGTTCTATACCCGGGGCCCCGCTGCGGTGGCAGATGCCGTTGTCGCATTTGACACGTATAACACCTCGATAGTCTACCTTAAGTTCGAATTTCGCGGGTCGATAACGTTGTCTTAAAATTGCCAACTTGCGAATGAGGACATCTGCTACCTGAACCAAGGCTGGTGAGGGAGGCGGGTGATGCTTGGAGCGTTCAACTACAGCTTCTCGAATCATCTTGTCCTCGTCATTCTGCAAGTCCGGAAGCGAAGTTCGCTTGTTGGGAAATAAAGGTATTGGACTGGACTGGTCAGACCCCCTCGATGAGGTGCTAGCATCGCTGTTTGCTCTCTTGCGTTTCCGAGCGACGGTCGGGGTGCTGGGTTCAATGCGTGGAGTTTCTTCGGCGTTGATCTAGACTATTGTTAGCACGAATTGCGAGGGTGCTTTGAAATGGCGTATGAGTTGACAATTCGCCATACGGTGGCAAGAACGCGTATAGCTAGAGCGAAGAGCCTTGAAGTTTACAGGAAACGGTCCAGACGCAAAGGAAAAGATCAAGTAAGGATATATTGAAAGGGACGAACTTGTATTGGTAAGAGTTGGGGCCACAGCTCGTGGCACACTTAAGCGAGAACGTCGAAAACTACCCTACTTTTTTAAATTTAAATTAAAAACCCAACTTCCATTAT
>QYAP01000775.1:0-16248 GCA_003988905.1 Hymenotorrendiella dingleyae
CTTAATTCTTAATTCTTAATTCTTAATTCTTAATTCTTAATTCTTAATTCTTAATTCTTAATTCTTAATTCTTAATTCTTAATTCTTAATTCTTATAATAGTCTTAGCTAATAATCCTAAGGGTCTTATAATATTATGGTATTATAGTATATATAATATAGTGTTATAAAAAGGGGAAAAAAAAGAAAAAACTTCTAAGGTAAAAAACTGGGAATGCGATATGGCTTATTGTTTACATAGACTACATTTCTCGTAAAGGTACCTTGTAATAGGAAATTGGGTGTGGAGTGACCTACTCGAGAAATGAGCGAAGTGAAGCACGTCCATTCTTCTATGGGATTTAACAGTTTTAAAGCAGAAAATCAATTATAACTGTTTGAACTATATTAATAAATGTAGTTCAAACAGTTATAACTGTGCCCGTGCTACCGTAGGGATCACTGCTAGGAACGTCAGGTTTGTTACCTCGCAGTGATTGGCATTTCCAACTTGGATGTGGAAGTTGATTGTCAAGGTTAATAACTCCAGAGGACCGTCGAGTCATGTTTTCTGTTACTGATACCATTTTCTGTACTTGTTACTCGACGAAAGCTGTCACCGTAGCGGCGAAACTGATCGGTAAAACTTTGTGTCTTCGGGATTGTACGTCTATAGACCTGAAATCTTCGGGGTTGCAAGAGGATAGACATGGTAAATCCGAAGTCAAGTATACCGTGTTAATTGGTTTAGGGCATACCCCCTCTCCCGTTCTTGGGACCTTATTGTGCCAGTATATTTGAGAGAATAGAGATTAAAATGACAGAGGCTCCAAAAACGGGGGAGTCGTTCGCGGGAGAATCTCTCCCATTAACCTCAATTCTCTGTAATGGACTAACACAACGAAGTCAAAAACGGGGGGACGGGGGCCGTGACTTGTGTTTAAAAATCTCAATTCAAACGAATCGCAATGTACAATACTAGCAGACTACCGAATTGACCAGTGTACCAGACCACTCCCTTCAAACTAATATCTCTCTCATTTTGCTCCTCATTGCGACAGACTCTCATCCATATCAATCTTAGAACGAAGCATTTTCTCCCGTAACAAATCCTCTCCCGTTTCCAGGGCCACCGTTCATTTCAATCCCTACTGTGCCAGACTATTAAAGAAAATTGAAGTAGAATGGAAAAAGAACTCCCGTTTCCAGGAACATCTTTCATTTACATTATAAATTTCATTATGCTGCTAGCAGATTTACAAAAGAGAATGGAAGTCAAAATCAAACAAGGATAAAAGAAAGTTAAGTTCCAACCCCTTTTTTGATTACCCGAAACACCTCCTATACAAACCATCAAAACATCAATCGCTTTCAATATAACTTTCACGAGAAATTCTAAGCTATCAATAGCTCTGCAATGAAATATAGCATTGCGGCTTGTAACAGAAAAGTGGACAACTTATTGATTGCAACTTAAGGCAATGAGCCAACCTGAAAAGACGCGAACAATTTTCTCGTGTAAAAGCCGGTACTACAGGTATCAGTACGGCCTCAGAAGGATCCTAGCTTTGGTGTCTCTTCCATTCAACTCGCTCTTATGTGTACAGTTTTGCAAAAGTCGATACAATGAAGTTGAACACCAGCTGCTCTTGGTCTCCAAACACTGCATGTGAAATTCAAGCCAAGAAATCATGAACAAAAAAGGCAAGTAAGACCGAAAACTTTGCAGAAATAGCCCTTTGTAAACACACTCTTTTGAAGATATCTAACAAGCCAAAATATATCTCAAAAGATGTGATAAACTGTTGCCATACAATGCAAACAATGCAAACCCCGCAGAGAGTCTTCCTCTCGCGTACATTTTTCCGACGCCCAAAATATGCACTGCAGAAGAAAAGAAAAAAAGTCCCAACTCCAGCTGTTCATCTATTCGCTATCATCTTCCTCGTCACCTCCCTGGTTCAGCACTGCTTTCTCGATCAGGGCCAAAGTCGCTCGTAGTGGTAATCCCACGACATTGTCCCAACTTCCATCTATCTTCTCCACCAGGAGACTGCCCATGCCCTGTAATCCGTAGCCACCGGCTTTGTCAACACCTTCCCTCGTCTTCACATAGGCCTCGATCAACTCATCGCTGATCGTGGTATCAAAAATAACAGTCGTCTCTTCCACCGTCGTCTCAATGTTATACCCCGGATCCCTCGCATCGTCCCTTGGGGCCAAAGCTACCACGGCGGTATAGCACTTATGCGACTTTTGATCTCTCAGCATCTTCAGCATGCCGAGATGGTCGGCTTCGCTCCGTGGTTTCTCCAATATGCGCCCCGAGTTGGTCACAATGACCGTATCGGCTGAGATAACGAGCGAGGGGTCAGGAATAGATTTCATAGAGTTTTCGAGGGCCGTTTCGTAGACGTCCAAGCACTTCTGCACCGCCGTTGCATGCACGTATTCGAAGGGTCCGAGGTCCTTCTTGGAAAGATTCTCTGGTTTCGTTGAAGGTGTAATTTCCAGGTTGAGACCAAGCTGCCATACGATTAGCGATGAACTACGGATGGAGCGGAGACGGGGCTTCCAACCGGCGCGAGTATGTTCTTCCTCCGTGGGCTTGCCGATGCGAGAATGACTCTCTTCCCCCTCAATTGATCCAACACTGGAATACTGAGAGGAAAGGGGCCGCGAGGCTTGCCTGATGAAAGGGTGTTTCTGCGAACTGGCAGCGCACCGTGTTGGACTGCTGCCGCATCGTAGGCGGGCGGGATGGCCGTTTTCTCCGTTTTCTCCGACATGATGTTTGGCCGTTCTTTTTCTTTTTTTCTTTTGGTGGTGTTGTCACGCGTGTCAAGGCTGAATGGAATGGAGGCTTGGAGGAGGCTCAGAGGAGGCTCTTCAATGATGCTATTTGTGGCTCCGGCCGTGCCCTGTCTCCTGTTTCCCTGAGATGGAATTGTCGGTGCTCTTCGTCAGTGCCCCACAAGCCCCCGACAAGGCTGAACTCCGTCCGTTGACAACAGACAAACGCCCACCCATACCGCCCGCCAAATCCCAACTGACAAGCATTCACTGCAGCGCCAAGTCAATTTCGCGGGGCAGCTGCTGTTCCTGCACCCACTTCCGTTGACGCATGTGATTCTCTGGTGCGTGACAATACGAACTCAAAGACGGCAACAGCACTGCATATGCGCCCTCCCAACGACCTCCTCGTTCCCCTTCAAGCATCCCGAGTCCATGGCTGGCCGCAGATGATACACAGTCACGAGAGTCCGAGACAACATGTCTACATCACCTGCGCGTGAGGGATCGGCGAACGCTGGTTCATCCAACAGCAATGTGGACGAGAAACCACGCCTGTCCGAACATGAGAAGAAGGCCAACCACATCGCATCTGGTACTGTTCCTGCATATTCATATTCCATGCTACTTTTTCACATGCTGCTTCTGTGAGCAAGGCTAATTTCAATTACAGAGCAGAAACGTCGTCAAGCAATTCGCGAAGGCTTCGACCGACTGACCGAGTTAGTGCCAGGCCTAGAAGGGCAAGGACGAAGCGAAAGCGTGGTACTCAAGAAGACGGTCGATTACATGCGCGACAAACTGGATGAGAGGCGCAAGCTGGTCGAGAAGATTGAGGAGCGCGGTGGCCAGGTGGAGGACGGAATGAAGCGGTGACCAGGCGCTTCTGCACCTCAAAGCAATGAATGAAGGCACACAGGGCAACTGGGGCAGTCTGCAAAAGGAACACGGCCGACGAGAATTGTATATTTGCATTGTACTGCTTAAGGGGTGCAGGTCATCTTGGGAGTTATAGCGTTTCAGCGGTTATTCTGGCGGGCAAAGTCTTCGGTCGGGTCGTCTTCTTCATGATACAGCAACAATACAACATTCGCCATTGTTTGGGTTTCAGCTTTCGGGAATGATGGTCCCGTTTTCAGGGTATATATCAAAAGGAGTGGAAAGCGGAAATGTCAGGGTTGCAGGTGCGGTACCGGACGCTGTGTGGTATGGATTGCGAGGAATAGAGAAATATCTTGAAGCCAAGCAGTAGACCAGTCTACAAGCTGTATTGTGATTTGTACTGTACACCTATAGTACAATTAATAATTTACACAAGTCTCACCCAAGTTAGAGATGAGCTGCGCGAAGCTCTTCAAGTATTGACCTGAGCATATTTGAAGTCATGGGCATGTTTTGCAATTTTCTTGGGCTGAGTTGGGCCTGTTCACCAACTCCATCCTCTCCTGTGGCTGTGCTTGGGAGCAGCGCATATAGCTTTGGGTTGCTAGCTATATCATAGCGATATTTCGGGATGCTGGACAGGTCCACGTTGATGTTGCCTTCTTCAATGTTCCTTGGTCCAATAACAACAATGACTCCGTATCGTTTATCTCTGGCTTCGAATATCTTCTTTTTGATCGATCGGGCACTGTCATCAATATCGACAGAAATTCCGTTGAACTGGGCGGCTTCTTTTAGAAAGCCAAAATCGGTCGAGTTGAGGGGAGATTGCATTATATCGGTTTTGATCTTTTGGGCATATTCAAGGACGGGTTGTGTATCGTTGAGGGTGAGAAGAGTGACCTGGCGAGGGTTTAACCAAAATGGCCAAGCCCCGTTATAACGCTCAATGAGCAGAGCCATCATCCGTTCCACAGAACCCAAGACAGCCCGATGTATTAGGACAGGCGTGACGAGCCCCTGAACAGCCAGGAGTTCAGGGTCTTCGGTGGTCAACCCCCGTTGTTCCAACTCAGGAGCCGGTGCTTGGTATTCTAGCTTAAAACGTTTGGGTAATTGAAAGTCCAGTTGTATGGTTGCGGTCTGATGTTCCTTTCCATCCGAGTCCTTCAAGACTATGTCAATCTTGGGCCCGTAAAATGCACCGTCCCCCGCGTTCAATGTCCAGGCCTGACCACTCGCATCCAAAGATTCCCTCAGGGCAGCTTCTGCATTATCCCATTCCTCGATTGTCCCAATAAAATGATCGCTCGGCCTTGTGGACAAAGCTAGCCTGTAAGACCCCAATCCAAGCACATCATAGGTCCGACGTACAAATTCCAGAGTCTTCGAGATCTCTTCTCGAATCTGGGAAGGTCTGCAGAATATGTGACCATCATCCTGATGAAACCTCCGACCTCGAGTCAATCCTGTCAAGGCTCCCGTAACTTCGTTTCGATGCAAGGGACTGAAGTCTGCGTATCGAATAGGCAATTCGCGATAGCTTCTTGGCTTCGATGCAAATATCAGGCAATGCCCGGGGCAATTCATTGGTTTCAACCCATATTCTTCGTCCTCTCCCACTTGTCGGTCTTCCTTCTGCGACGCTGCCCCTCGGCCTGTGACTGAATACATGTCCTCGGCATAGTTCTCCCAATGTCCTGACTTTTCCCACAAAGATTTCTTGTATATGGTCGGCGTGATGACTTCTTCAAACCCGAAATTCTGGTACTGCGAGCGCAGGTAGTTCGTAAGACGGCTGAAAATCTTTGTGCCATTTGGCAGAAATATAGCTGATCCGGGACTATATTTGGATGTAGTGAAAAGTTCCTGTCGCACGCCTAGCTCGCGATGATCTGGTGGAGGTGGAGGCGGGGTCTCTTTTTTCGATTTGGATGGTTTTGGTGCTTTCGCTGGAGCTATCACGACGGGGGGAATGGAGGGGCCGCCTTCGCAAACGGAACAGTAGCCATTGCGAAACTCCCAGCAGCTTCGAGGGATTCGAGCGAATCGAGTCGGGATTCGGGTGGAAGTGCGCAAGGTTTGAAGAGTTTGAAGAGTTTGAAGGGCTCTCGAGGAGCTCATCGTGGCGTTGACCAGCGAGCATAGGTTCAACCACCTCCAAGCTGCAAGGAACTTTTTCGAGATCACGGGGGGCGTCCACGGGTGCTCGCGATACTGTATCCCGTGCTCGGGCCATTCGCTCCATTCACACCACCCACAGCAGCAGCGAGGCAACGCGACGCGACCTCAACCCTGCCCCCTGCATATAGGTACCGTAGAGCAACAAGCGAAGTCATCAGTTCAACGTCATGCATGGCAAGCCTCAGCAACGGCCAGCTGAGGGGCGACTTCTCCACCAGTTCCATGTCTCTTCCAACAACATATCTTCCTCGCCACCCCAGGAATGGGTGAAAAGCATCCTACACCTCCTTCTACCAAGTGAATAAATTATCTTTGTACAACTACATATTTCCCCCTTCCTGCGTACTGTATACTACATCCTGGGTTTGCCGCTTTGTCAAACGTGCATTTGCTCTGTCAACGTGCATTTGATTTACGCGCCTTTGATTTACGCGCCAAACGCTTTTACTCCTCTCTAAATTGACCCCTCTTCTCCCTCTTCTCTCGCCCGCATCTTCGAGATCTTCGCTGCCTCCATCGTCAAGACCTGGCTACGATGGCGGGAAAAGACATGTACAAACCGAGTCTGGGGGAGTCATGGGTGGTTGATGAAGACGCCTACAGCCCCGAACTTTCTTCCAGACAGGACGACAATGAACTTGCCGTTGCCCGAAGAGCCTCCCCAAGGACTTCACCAAGACATCGAACAAGGGGCCGCACGAGTAACAAGGCGAGTAACAAAGCGGCAAGGTCTCCCGCACCAGAATTTGTGATGCCATCACTCGACAATGAATCTTTAGACGGATCATGGACTGAATCGACACGAAATCTTCGAAAGCGCAACAACGTTGATCAGTCGTGGGAAACGCCTCAAGAAGTTCGTCGATCGGCACGGAGTCGCGAAAGCCCAGAGAAGAAATCCAGAACGAAACACTCTGGTCTTAGACAATCACAGTCAATATCGCCCCAAGAATCTGCTCCAAGCATAGTGGATTTATCTCTTGAGCACGCAGCAAGCATGTTGTCTTGGTTACTCGACGTGTGTAATGGCGCTTTTCGCATCCTCAAAACACCAACATCCTACCTTCTCGCCGTATGGCTGTTGTTTGGCGTTGGGGTCATGGTTCGCAACTTGGTCACCACATCCGTCTATGCATCTTTAAGTCCAATATGCAGAATTCCGGGCGCTTCGCTGTTGAACATACCCTTTTGCCCGGTGGGCGAAAATGCTCCACCGCCTCCGCCAGTGGAGTTCGATCAGTTGATGACGGTTCAGTCCAATTTCGAGAAAGTTTTGGAAGAATCTGCCGGTGGTTCTTCCCTCCCGCTCCTTATGAAGAGAGGGGAAGCGTCGATTCGTGATTTGCGGCAACTTGTGCGATATAGTAGCCTGCGTTCGAGGTAAGTCTGGATTTCACATTTTGGTTTAAAAGAATAGCATATCGCTTGAGTGCTTGATTGGGCCAGGTCTTGAACGTGGGTCTAGAAGGCCCGAGAGAAGTGAAGCAATGTGAACAAATGCATTCGAGTTCCGTGCTATTTGTGAGCAGAGTGCTTTTACTTCACGGCTCTTCAGCAGATCAAAGTAATATGCCGAGGCTTTACCCTTCTGGAACCTTTGGAACAATCAATCAAGCGGGTCTTTTGGACTAGTGGTCGCCATAGTTGAAGCCGCAGTTTTCTTTTTCGTCCGCCGTTCCACTGGCTTCAGTTCGCCTGCTAACTTCCATTCAGGGACGAGCTTACGCTAGAATTCGATTCGTTCATAGAAACAGCAAGGATTGCCTCATATGATTTACAAAAATTCAATTCACACGTTGGTCGAGCCGTAGATAATGTCATCTCAACCACTCGCTGGACCAGTCGTGTTCTTGATGGTATCCATGATCAAGTAGTCACTCGTGGCGCTGTTAATGCCTTTATCAACGATAATTTTATCGCGCCATTTCAACCCACTAAATTCAACGAGAAAATTCTCCTGGATCAGTATATCACGCACACCCGAAGTGTCGAGGATGAGATATTCAAATTGATCGAAGAGGCCCAGGTTCTTCTAATGATTCTCAACAACCTCGAGGACAGGCTGGACGTCATTCATGGTATTGCGACTAGGGAAAACGGTCATCAGAAAGCGGCTAAGGAGGAGATTCTTTCGACCTTGTGGGCCATGGCCGGAGGCCATCGTAGTAAGCTAAACAAGGTCGATCGGCAGTTGGATTTGCTGAAGCAGGTCGGAACTTATCGTAAAATGGCTTACGCGCATGTTTCGGGGACGGTAATTCGTCTTCAAGCGATGGGTGCCGGGCTCGAAGACTTGCGTGAACGTGTCGGCTCGCCTGCACTCTTACGCGATAAAGCTGTTCCCTTGTCGGTACACATTGAAAATATTCAGAGAGGCATCGAAAGATTAGAAGAGCAGCGTCAAAATGTTCGTCGAGTGGAGAATGATAATATTAGGAAGACTTTGGATCGTGCGCAGGCCGAAGGAAGTATGATCGATGGATGAAGCCTGGAGGGCTAGCGATGTACGCCGTTCTAGACGGGCAACCTGATTAGGATAGCAGGTAGGGCGGTTTGGCAGCTGCCAGAAATTTTGGCGCCTCTGGAGTTGGGTGTTCGGGGCTAAGGGGACAGGCGTAATCTTCTTTTGAATGATACCCATCTTACTATAAGTATGCAACTGCCCAATCTTTCCGGTTCATAAGACAGTACTTTCTCTACCTTTCCGCTTCTCCATCGTTTTTCTAAATTTCATTCTCCCAATTTTTATTCAGAACCATTGATATTTGTCGACTATCCAGACACAATGTTTTCAGACTTTATGATTCAAAGCCACTTTGGAGCGTGGACTCACCCGGAGCACATATTTGAGTCTCCAGCACCATTTTCTTCTTCTTCAGTTCCCTCCGAGTCTTTTCAAAAGGAATGGGCTCGTAAATTTGAAGATGCAGGTATGAAACTTCACCTCAAATATCTGTTTTTTCACTATCATGGAACGGTCTAATAATTTTACAGAAGAGAAGATGCAGGCGATTGCACCGCTCAATCGCACAGTTTCACTGCCTGATAACTTGCTTGCAATTCAAGGAGCCTCAGAGGAGGGATACGTGCCAGTTCCTGGCGTTGCAATGGTCTCTCCATCCGTCAGCGTAGGCGCAAAACGAGAGAAAAAGTCCTCCCATAGGCCTAGCAAAGGTACACACACTTTCATTTCCGCACTTTTTCGTCCCCTTTTGCAGCTGTTCTAATCTTTTGGCAGACAAGAGAAAGCGTATTCCGGATTCTGAACGTTTCTTAACTTCTCTAGATGCTACTATGCCTCGTAAATTAGAGGATTTCAAAACGTCATCCACCGCATCGACTCCATCACCTCCTCCTCCACCCCCCTTCAAATTGATGTTACCTCGTCCTTCGGCTATTTTTGTGGCAGGCTCCTTGCCAAAGCAAAACGACAATTCGAACGGCATCGTTTATGCCATCGTTCCGGAACTTCACATTCCGCTGAACTCGATAAGCTCCCTCGCCGATGGTTCCGTCGAAATAGGGGGCGACTATTGGCACTCGATACGTCGAGAAATACACACTGGTCAAATGCCCCAGAAGCATGGCAGAATCCGTTCCTTTTTTGGTAGAGGTCAGATCACCACGTCGACGCAAGCGAGGTAAGCCCCCCCCCCTCCTCTCTCCCCCTTCCCCTTTCCCTTTCCCTTCCCCTTCCCCTTCCCCTTCCCCGTCCTCAATCAAAAATCCCATCCAAGTTATCATTATTCAGTATGCTGACTCCCAAATTCTTGCATGCAGGATCGAACACCACGTACTTCCCTGGATGAACGCAGGTGATTCCACTAAGAGACCGATTGATGAGGTTGGCCCAAGAGAAAATCGTGTGTGGGATTCTGTGAAACAAAGTGTAGCTCCTCCATGTGTAGAGTTTCACATACCCGAGTCCATTGTCAACGGCGCCGACCTTGATTTCGAGTATGACCATCTAAAAATCAATAAGGACACCGCAGAGAAGCTACTTGCTCACGCTGTTCTCATTGTCCCCGACGACCAGCCTCTTCTCGGAGATTTTGAAAAACTTTCAGCGCAATGTCTCGATCGTGAAGCAGAAGAGGAGCAACGCGGCATTGTCGAGCGTCACATCAGCCGTGGCCGATGGGTTTGGATTACAAAATTCAATGAGTACGCTGAGCGCATAATTGATGTCGCGTCGACCGAGGCCCTCGAGAATGCTCGATACTTATATTCCATGCACGGAAATCCTTATCTTCTCCAAAAGTTCTGCTTCGGGCTGCCACTTGGACGCTATGACAGGAATCTTTTGAAGGAATATGGCGTCGCAAAGAAGTGGCTTCATGAAATCGAGGGCTCCATCATTGCTACAAATATTGCATTTTGTTATAAGGAGGCTAAAACGGCGTCGTATGGTCTAAACCATCTGATCGATTTTACGACCAACTCTCGTCTTGTCGAACTTCATCGCCGGGAGCCTCTGGGTCAACGTAGCTCTGAACTCGATTCTGGAGACTTGGACGGCACTGCAGACAAGTCGCTGTTCGGATTAAAACCCAGATCGACGTTTCGACTTAAGAGGAAGAATGTACCCGAGCAGAGTTCCCGGGATTCCCAAGAATGCGATGGCAGAAGAAAGGCTGTGAAAATAAGCCCTCAGTGCCCTGTTGCGGTGCCTGGATCTCTGTGGCCGACGCACGGGACGACTGGTTCTACCGAAGCAGCAGAGAATTCCGGAAATACAAACACTTCGGCACATATCAGCAACTCTACAGATGCTGACAAGCCTGATGCTACCAACGAGGACAATGATACCGGCGCAGCCGAGAGCCCAAACTTGCCCGGCGCTGCGACAAATCCAAATGATGCATTGGTAGCCGGATATGTTGCAGATTCGGACGCAAATACCGTAGTTCCTGGTGATTCCAACCAGGAGGTGCAAGACGTCGAGCAGCCTCTACTTCCCGGATCTTCTCGAATGCCCACGAAATCGTCAAGAATGAAAAAGTGGTGGTCAGCAAAGAAGGCCAAAAGGGCTGAACGCCTATCAGACACGCGGGTTACAAAGCACCGTAGACGGGTCAGCATATTCCCACTCGTCAACGGGGCCAAAGGCAAAAGGTCCCTATACCCAAAAGAGAGAGAGATCAAACGATTCGTCAAAGAAGACGGTGCGGATCTTGCACGCGCAATAGCCGAACTTGCTGAAATTCAAATGATCGAGCGGAAGGCAGCGGAAGAGGAGAAGGAAAGACAGAAAGCTCTGGACAACTTCTTGAGGAAACAGGTCCAAACGGCGGGGCCATGCATAACCTGCCGAGGCGGGCCTCCTATGTTGAACTCTCACGGAGTCCCTGCAGCCGAATATATGGTAGCGAAGCATAACTTGATGGGAAAGAAAGGTTCAAGCCGCCATCACTCATCTTGTGGTACCCAGCAACGTGAGCAACAGAGGTTACGTCGCTTAGCTATAAGCGGAAAAGGCCACTACCAGATGGAAAGTGTCGATAAACAATGGGGAAGTGTAGCTGGCACTGCGATTCCATGTCCAAAAAGCTGGATACCTCCTACTGAGCGCGTTTCCCGTCTGTTAGTGGCTATGGCCAATAACTCGAACGCGGTTTACGACCCTCTGCCGGATCCGGCTCTCTCCCTCCATCCCACTGGTGCTCAAGAGGATACTGCCAATATTGTTGATACGCCATTGAGGAGAAGGACGATTGCTGTGCAAGAACCATCACGTCCTTCCAGACAGGGACTACGCCCCTATCAATCTGCTCGCTTGCGGTCCCCTCACCCGAATATTCTTACCCCTATGACACCAACATCCGCTGCAAACAGTCCTCGTCGCGCCACCATTATCGAAAGGACCATTTCATTACCGACTAGAATTGGGCAAGGGATCGCCAGACGTTTGGGATATTCCCGCTGGACCAGGCCTCGGTCATCTATATCAGGAGAAGCTAGACCATCAAATGCTCCAACGCCACCCGCAGCAGCTCCAGCACAAGCTCCAGTGCCAGCAGTACCGGCTCCGGCTCCGGCTCCACCAGCTCCACCCGCAGCCGATGGACCGTCCAAATACAGTTTCGACGGCGGCTCCGACAAAATTCCCAAAATCAACCCCGGGGACATCATCGAGGGCGTCGCACCATCCGATTCCGATGTATCTCTCACGGATTCCGTCACCAAGGAGCTCAAGCGCAAAGCCGAGACCATCTATGAAGCTGGCGAAAGCTCACGTACTCCCGTAAGAACTGACAAGTCCGCTTCGTGGACTGGTTATTCTCCTCCAGCGGGCGAGGCTACCCAATATTCGACTCGCACTTCGACGCAGCCTTCAACGCGGCGAGAGTCTGGAAATCACTCGGGCATTCCTTCTCCGTATACTGCTCACTCGGCGAGCCCGGGGCATCCTCATACGCCGCCGCAAGCTGTTGAGGAGAAGGGGGAGTCGTCGCGTTCTGCTGAGAAGAAAAGCCGATCCTAAGTGTCCACTGCTATCTGGGCTCTCGAAAGTGTGGAGTAGCTCCAGTAAAGTAACTCACGCTGGCAGCCTGTCCTGTTTCATTGTATCCTTCATTGTCTGTAGGTAATTGAAGAGAATAAAGAGATCGATGAATTGCGTTTCGGCGGTATGCTATGGTCATCAAAAATGTGATGACTCCCGTGGATCGTGGCGCTTTCTTGGGATGAGAGGAATCCGGCGAGAGGAAGGTTCGCTAAAGGGTAATAGAGTTGGAGGACTTTATGGAATTCTTTTAAATGCTGTGGAGATATCTTTGTGTTAATATTTCCTGGGAATTAGATATAAAGCGGGGTGGAGTTTGGTACCGGGAGATATCTGGTGGTTTTTATTTTATGTTCCTTTATTTATGTTCCTTTTTAATAATAATAAATCGAGAACTTTTTACTTAACACCTTATCCCTTGACTGTAGGTTGTGGGAGGCTTTTGTGGTGATAGAAGTTGGGAGCAAGATATACTTGGCCAGGGGCTGTTGAAATCTCTTTATTCGGGTGAGATTATCCCGTTGAAAATTCACGAGTGAATGGGTTATTGCAATTATTAGTCTTGATTCTCATAGATACTCTAGCACAAGGGGGGTCTGAGTAAGAAAAGGGTGTTCTTACAAATCACGCAACACTGTGACTTCTCAGTTCATTCCCCTTCAGAGATAAAGGCTCGGTTAAGCCCCCCTTTTCAGAAGTTCACCTAACCACAACAGTCACCAATAACTTCACTACCTCCGACTTGTTTACTTCTTGAGCCGATCCGATGTGCAAAGTCTTTAAACCAACTGCATTAGCCAAATCGGTTCAACTTTTCCCACACTAAGCTGATATTTCACTATCACAGCTTTGATATAAAAAAAATTCAGCACCATCCAACTTTGACATCCCACCGCCACACAACATCCTCTTGCAGCTCCGCATCGTCCATCTTCCGCATCCTACCGCTAGTAGAAGAAAACCGCCAAGAATTTCGCGACGTCGAGTCAAGGAATCAACCGCAGAAATCAGCCTTCCATTCCATTTATTTCCACCTTCCCTCTCCAGAAGCCATGTCGAATTCGAATGCCCACGATATCGATTACGACCTGACTGCGGGCAAGCCCATCGCATTTACTGCGCGCGGCTATGACCCTGATGTCTGCCTGACGGTCTTCGAGCAGCAGTTCCAGTCCACTCCGTCATCTTGAAGCTGCAGTCGCATTTCTTCTTCAAGTTCTTGGATTCCGTTGACAAGGCCGCTGACGCGCCATCTACCAGTGGCTTCAAGTACGATTGGGTTACGAAAGTAGATGAAGATGGCAAAGATTGGCATTTGGTTTGCGCTGGTCCCAAGGTACATAGATCTCAATGCGCGACTTGACGCGACAACTCAAGCTGACTCCTCAATCAGGCCGGTGATCTTAACTTGGACGGTTTCACGTCGAACAAAGAAATCGCGACCTGGCGTTTCAAAAAATTCCTCCAAGCACTCTACGGCCTCCAATACTACATCACCAGCAGCCAAGAGCTCGAGAGAATGGCAGAACTAGCATCCTACTACCAAGCTTGTCCCGCCGTCTCCCCTACCATCCGCAGCGCCCTCCTTGTTGAAGAAGGCTGGAACCCCATAACCTGGATCAAAGCGTCGCCTCTCGGCGTCCTCAAAGCAGCAATCACATTACGCCAAAAAGACCTCTTCCGCGATGCCGTCTTACTCTCTTGCGGCCCATGGTGCCAACCAATCTACCTCGACTGGGGTACGGATGTAGAGGACCTCTACGAAATTTGCGACGCCCAATACAACAAACTCTCCTTCTTCAACTCCGAAACCCTTCAAGATTTAATGAAACTCGTCATCCACGACGAGGAAGCCGTCCGCATCGAGTTCTACAATGCGCTGATGGCAGTCAAGCGAACTTCCACTGTTGTCAGAGAAGGAGAAAACGTCATGATGGGCGGAAGACAGAGGAGAATGCCAGCAGAGGAAAACCTGTCATATCCGCGTATGTATCGCATTTTGGCCGGTTGTATGTGGCGCGCGGAGGGTCTTGCGGAGCAATTGGATATGTCTTTGAGAACCCAGCTGAGGAATGACCTGCGCCTGGATCTTCCTATTAATGAGCCAAAGGCTGTGTCTGGAGATGGGGTATTTGCGGAGTACTTTTTGTGTAGTCATGTGGATTTTTTTGATGATGTATATTTGCCTTGGGACGTGGAGGAGAAAGATTGGTAGTTTGGGGAGTTTATACGTTTTGAGCGGTTTTTATTGGTTGAACTGAGAGAAGAGAAGTGAATATGGAGAAGTAGTTCAGCTGATTAAAAGCACTTTGATATTTCCATTGGCGTCTCTGGGATATCCTCTAATTTTGGTTCAATATTCCTATGTTCTCTTCTAATTTCTAAAAAGAACAATAAGTAAACTGAAAGCTAATAAATGAAGAAAATATTATCTGGAATATCATTGTTCCGGTATCTAATGTACCTTCCAAATTACAATTCCATTATTTTATTCAAGAAGAATTAGGCTTGAAATGAATGCTATTTAGTGGATAGGAAACGCTGTCGCCTCTCGACATTCACCCGCGCCTCGTTGCTAGGCTACGACTAGCGCCAGCGCCGCCGCCCTGAGCACGAGTCACCCTTGCGAAGCTTATAGCCCTCGACAAAGCCCTAAATTAGAGAATCAAGCCTTTCACACACAATCAATTATCCATCTGACAGAAATAGATTCACATTTACTTTTTGGCAGAAGTGAATAGAAACACTTATCCGGAAATTTTCAATTCTACTATCATCTAATCTCTAGCTTAGATACTAATCCCACTATTGTGTTTGCAGAGAATTGGGATTAGAATGGATGATGTTTGGCGGATAATAAGTAGACCTTTAGGCCATATTCACTTGACTTAATACAAGTAAACATGCATTTGAAGAAGAGTATATGAGTTTTGGTATATTTCTTATCGGCAAACTTTAAAAATACCACCTTATAGTTTTAAAACTTCAAAAATACCACCTTAAGTTGGCAAAAACATCAAAAATACCACTCTTTTAATTTAAGGTGAATAAATAGGCGTAGAAGCTACGAAAGGGGGCCAGGCACCTAATCTGACGTCGGAACTCTCCAGCTTATGCCCGACCTTGCATTAGCTCTGCGCCACCCGCTACCAGAGCTGCATATCGGCGTCGCGACGTCGCCGCCGCCAACCTTAAACTGACTACAACTGCGCTCTTACAAATTATTCCTGCTGCTTACGCCTGGAATTAATCAATTGGCGGCTATTATATGACGATATTTATACGAATCGACCGATTCTACAACTTATATTTATATAGGGTTAGTATTAGTGGCGCTTGGCTAGTTCCGAGCGCCCTTTACGCTCTATATATATAACCGAAAAGTATAATTATTTAAAGAATTCTAGGAATTAAGTAATAATAATAATCATAACTCTAAATTCAAAAAAGATTACGGTTCTAAAATACGCATTAATTTTAGAGTTCGTATATCGATTTTTATTTTTCAGGGAAAAAATAATTAATATAAAATCAATTATTTTAATTATTGTTACCCTATTAAATTTATATGCAAATTAATGTATAAAATAATAATTTAATGAAAATAGTATTTTTAATATTTTAAAACTTTAAAATAATATTTTTAAAGTTTATTAATTTCTTATTAATTAATAAATAAATAAAAAAACCTAATTTATTTTTATATATTTAAAGAGAATTAAAATTAAAATAAAGAATATTAAAAGGAAAAGAATTATTTATTAGTTTTATAAGTTATTATATATATAAAAGATAAAACTAAGATTAATTATTGTCGGTAGATAATATCGAGTCACGTGCATTAGGCACGTGACAGTCGGCTGGATTTATATCCTTATTCCGACTCGTAGTATTTCTAAGAACAAC
>QYAP01000776.1:0-18007 GCA_003988905.1 Hymenotorrendiella dingleyae
CCGCTTCTATTGTTTACTTCTCTTCGTACAATCAACCAACGCCACTCCAGTTCACCGCCTGACTAGGGTCAGGGAGCTAGAATCGTTACATACTTTTATATATAAGGATTTGGTTTTTTTAAATATATTTTTAATTATTTTATCTTTTATTATAAATAATAGAAATTTAAATCTATTATTTTCTTTAATCTAATTAATAATATTATATAAGTTTTAATTATTTTTAATATTATTAATTCGGGTTTATTAATATATTCTTTTTATTTTCTTAATAATTATAAGAAATTTCTTAATTTCTAAAAAGAATTCTCTATTATTTAATTGATAAATAAAATATAATAAATATATATTTTAATATTCTTTTATTTATTAAAATATTCTTTTTTTATAATTTCTATTCTTTTTTCTAATAATTTAAATTATTTTTTTTAAAAATATTTATTATAAATTTTATATATTTATTAAATTAGAGTTTATTCTTTAAGATAAATATATTTAATAGATTTTTTATTCTTATTTTTATTAGATTTATGAATTTAAGACAATTATTATCTAAAATTTTAAATTATATATATATATTTAAAACGATTCTTTATTTTAAAATTATTATAATTTATATTTTATAATTTAAGATATTATATATATTAATTTATATAATTAATTTTATATTTAAAATATTAGAAAATATAAGATTTAATATATGATTAATTTTATATATTTATATTCTTTTTTATTTAATATATTTTATATTGCTTTTAATTAATTATTTTATAATTTCTTTATTTTAGTTTATATTATTAATATTAAATTCGAATAGATTATATTAAATATTTATATTTCCTTTTATTATATAATTTTTTAAAAGTTTTAATATTATAATATAATTAATAACTTTTAATATATTTAATTATTAATATATATTTAAGATTAAGATTTTATTTATAATTATTTAGAATAGATTTTATTATTATATTTATAATTCGATTTCTTTATAAATATAAGTAAATATTTTAAGCTTGTCTTTTATAAGGATTTCTTTTTTTATTTAAGAATCTATTAATAAATAAATATTAAAATCGGAGTGATTTTAAATAAGAATTAATGCTTTTATTTATAAATCTTATATATAAATTATATTTATTCTTTTATTATAAGCTATTTATAAAAATATAAGATATTATAAAAGGGATTTAATTATATTTTCTTAATAAATTTGAATATTTTTCATTGATTCATTATAATTATTCTTATATCTTTAATATAATCTATTTAATTTTTAAAGGATATTTTTTATAAGAGTATATTAATATTATGTATTATTATATAATTAAGATTCTTATTTTTAAATCTTTTTATATTTTCTATTTTCTATATATTTTCTCTTATTATATTAGATAGATTAAATATAATAGATTATAATTCTAATATTAAGTTTATAGAATTTATTAAAAATTCTTTTATTTTTATAATTATAAATTTTCTTATTTATTAAATTATTAGAAGAGAAACAAAATTTATTTATTTATATCGTATAATTATTTCGTTATTTTTTTATTTTATAATTTTATTAATAATTTTTTATTTTTTAATTATCTTTTAAAATTCTATTATTATTTTCTCCTTTTTTATATAATCTTTATAAACCTTAATACCGATTCTATAAAAATTATTGAATTCTTTTTTAATTAAATTTTTAATCTTTTTTATTATATAAATAGGTTTTATTAAATATTTATTAATTATAAAAAGATAAAATCTATTATAATTAATATATTAGAAATAAAATATATAATTTGTTGAGAATCCGGGTCACGTGCTGCCTAGTTAGATATATACTCAGGGGCAGGAAGTAAACCTCCTTCCTTCCCCATCTCGACCAATATACTACATATACTACATTCTACCCCCACCTCAATATGCTACCTAAAACCTTGCATTTATGGATCATTACCATCCTATTCTCAATATAATTTTTATTAAAAATATTTTCTTAATTATAATTATTTTAAATAATCTTATAAATTATATATTTTAAATTTCTTCTATATTTTTATATATTATAATATATTTAATAATTTAAATTATAAATCTTGAATTTAAATTTCTTATTAATAATTCATAAAAAATAATTATAACTTAAGATTTTAAATGATCGAATTTATATTTTAAATAAAATAATTTAAATATACTTATTAATAAACGGATTTAATTATTTAATTATAAAGAATTAATAATTAATTAGAATTATCTTTATTTATATTAGAATATCCTTTTTATTTATAATCTATATAATTAATATTTTTTTAAATAAAATATTAAAAAGAGAGTTTAAAATCTTAGGAATCGTATATATAAATCAGATTTCTAGAATTATAATTTCTTTTATTTATATAGTATTTTATAATATTTTCTTATTCTATTTAAAGAATTTATCTTTAATTTTAATTACTATTAATATAATTAATTATTTTATATATATATAATAAGTTTTTAATATTTATTTTATTTATAATTATTTAATCTTATTATAAAAAGTTTATTAGAATAAATATAATTAAATCTATTATAAATATATTCTAAATTCTATTAAGATTAGAATTTATTAATCCTTTTTAGGAGGATATTATATATTATTTATAAATGAATTATTTATTAATATATTTATAATCGATATTCCGTTATTTATTAAGAATATTATGAAATTTAAAGATTTTGTTCTAAAATTTATATATGAATTTTTTGATTATAGATTAAAAATTCTTTTATTAAAGGTTGAATTATTATTTCTTTTATTAATAATATTAATTTAAAAGATTTATTTAAATGTTCTAATAAAAGAAGAATTAATAATAATCGTTTTAATATAAGAGAAGATAGATATAAAAATTAAATTATTTAAATCTATAAAAATCTTAGTTTATAGAATCTCTATTATTAATATAATTAACTTATTCGCTTTTTTCTTATTTTTTAAATCTTTCTTATTTTATAAGAAAATATTAATTTATCTTATAAAATTATATAAAAATAATTATTATTATTATTCTTTTAATTCAATCTTTATTAATAAATAGAGATATATAATTATATTAATATTATTATATTTTATTATATTATTACCTTTTTCGATAATAGAAGGAATTATAGAATTAGATTGTTTTTATATTCTTTTCAATATATATTAAAGATTATAGAATGAATTCTATTTTTAAGGTTTTATAAAAATTATATTAATACTCTTTAAAGGATATTTTAATATAGAACCTTTTATAAACATATCTTTTCTATATAAATATATCGAAATACGGATATAAATGAACTATTAGAATATTTATATGAAGTTTCCTGGTTTTTAGGGTAGTAGAAGAGTGGTAAAATTAAAGTTAACCCTCCTTCGAAAAATGTTATAAAGGTGCCGTGGATAGGCCCGCCAGAATAGACGAGAATTTTAACAGGGTGAGCCACCAAGAATAACGAAAGATCTACTTAGATCTGCGCCAACGTCTACGAACGGCTTTCCCAACTTCCCAAGGAGCTCCTAATAATCCCTCCAAATTTCCTGGCAGCTTTTACAGTAGTCCCATTTGCAAATTTCGAGCCCATATTTCAAAGCATCAGCTACAACATACCAATCGCTTCCTTGGAACACTCAACCTCGATTTTGCAAACAGAGAATTACTGTACTGGGGATTATTTCTCGCTTGTTATGCCTCTCTAGCAGTTCGCCGTAATCATGCGATTCACTCTTTGATAATACTGCACTCTTATTCACAATTTCCAGCCATAATCTCATTTTCGGCAAGAAAGTCGAGTTGAAAATAAGGATTAAGGGCGCATTTATTTCATGCGGAACGAACCATCCAGAAATCATCAACCTTGCCAGACAGCAAGTAGCAAACCTGGGGGGGACCAATTAACCACCTAAGATCATTGAAACTTTAATTCTCTTTTGTAGAGAGAGACATTGATTAACTAATTAATCGACCACGAACCAAACACGCTCCTGCGATTTCGGTCGTGAATATAAAATCAAGTGAATTATTCAAACGAAATCAACCATTTTTCGAATATAAATAAATTGAAACTCAGACTCTCTTCAACCTCCCCACCAATTCTTCACCAATAATTCAAAACGTATCATCACAACATCATAACCATAAGTAAACTTCCACCACATTTCCAAACTCCCAAATCTCACACAACCCAAAAATGGCACCCACAACCCTCGAAGACATCCTAACTCCCTCCGAGTTCACGCGTTGGCAAACCCTCATAAAAACAAGCCCCCAGCCGCACGATGCCCTCGAAATCCTCCACAGCTTCCTCCCCGCGCCCATGGTCCTTCTCCGGATCGTACCCCGAAAGGAAGACCCCAGCAGCACAGTCAGACACTGGATAAACCACTGGCTCGAGATCCATGGGATTGAGTCTGTCTATGATGGGGAGAAGAGAGGAAGAGACATCAAACTGAGCGATATTGTGGCTAGGGTGTACTGGACCGGCTACGAGGTGTGGGAGTTTAGTGGGGAGAAATTGGGGAGTGATTTGAGGGAATGGGGATTTGGGGCTTATTCTGAGGGCATTGCAGGGGATATGAAGAGAGGAAAGGTGGAGTGTGAGATGCTTGAGAGGGTGAAGATGGGAGGAGACAGTGGTGGTGGGGAATTTGATGGAGGAGTGGAAGTGAAAAATGAAGAGGAGAGTGATGCATTTTTTGCATCATTTGGTTAGATAAACAAGTGAATCCTATGGGTTGCGGGTGTCAGCTTTTCACCCGGTCGCTTTGAGAACTCATAATGTCCACAACCAGTGGTCGCGCTATTTTATTTCTAGTTTACCTATGAGGAAACCGCTACCAGAAAGAAATTGTAAGCGAAATTTAAGGATATAATCTTCGGTCACCCCCATCCAATCTCCCACACCACCACTCCCACAACAAACTAACCCTCAATCCCATCAACCGACTCATCCAAGAAAAGTCTCCCTCAGCTGTTTGCACAACAGCATATCCTTATGCAAGATAGTCACCCGTTTCGCATGAATAGCCAACAGATTCGTAACTAAAATCAATTCGTCAGAATTCACATTGCCAAAAAAATAGATGTCAGGGAACGCACCTTCAAACTCGCGAACCAAAAATGCCTCACAGGCCTCCTGCAAAGCCTCTATGGCTCCTCTCTCAAAGCGGAAATCTCCTCTGATTTCTTGTGCTATATCCTTCACTATACGGGTGAACGCTGCGAATGGGACAATTAACTCGTGCGTTTTTTGATAGTAGCCAATCTCTCTTAACGCTGTCACTAAATGAAGTCAGTCATGCACCTCGAGATTTGAGATATGACTTACGATTTGAATTCGTGCGAAACGCCTTTTTGACAGGCACAGATTTTCCCCCGCGCCTCGAAGCCTTTCCCTTGAGACTTTTCTTCGGGGCTTTTCCACAGGAATGAGGGTTGACAGCTGGGGTCAGCGCTTTCTTCTTCTTCGGCAAAATAGGAACTCGTTTGGTGATGGTTTTCTCAGAATAGAAATGCTGTTTTCGAGGCGGAGGTCGAGTATCTTGCTCTGTTTGGCAGATTGTTTTTGGGGAATTTGGGGAGTTGGGAGGTGTTTGACCTCTGGGTGTTTTCCCTTGTCGATTTTGCCTTTGCTGGTTCTTTGTCTTTTACGAACATGAACGTCTTCATCTTCGTCCTCCTCCTCAAAATCTTCGTCATAGTCATAGTCCTCGTGATCTCTGATGTCGCTAGCGATTTGGTGTCGATGTTTCTCATTGCTAAAATGAAGGTCCTCTTCCTCAACATCTTCATCATGTTCATAATCCTCGTGATCTTTGATATCGCTGCCGATGTGGTTTCGAGACCCTTCGTTGTGAACATGAAGATCTTTCTCCTCAAAATCTTCATATTTCTCATTACCTTTGATCTCACTGGCGACATGATTTCGAGGTCCGTCATCGCTTTCACCTTTGATAGAGGCGGCAGCTTCGTCGAATATTTGCTGTTGCAGTAGCTCTTGTAAATCTCGCAGCGATTGTTGTAAATCCTCCGGCGACGATGGCGAAGATGGTAAAAAGTAGTCCGAAGATTCCTTATCATTTTTGGCACTGCTGAAGTCGTCGGCTTCATTTTCCCCCTGTTGCTGCGATTTCCCCGGGGTTCCTCCGCCACTCAAGTAGTTCATGAGCGAGAGCATGATGAGCGCAAGACAATCAAAGTTCGAGTAGGGTGCGTCAGAAGAATAAGATGGCTAGATGACGATCGAAATTAATCAATCAAGGTGGCCTGGAAGATTGTAGTTGAAGTTATTCCGAAGTTGCGCGTGCGAATTTGTACAAGGGGGTTTGTCGGGAGCTCGCAGGTCGGCATGGTATTTCATTGAAGGGAACGCAAGTGGTTCGTGCGTTCATTTATTATTAACGAACCCATTCTAATAAGGGATACTTTCCTATTTAAGTTTGTAATTTCCGAGGATCATAGCGCCCTCTAGACTTCCACCAAGAGAATTTCCAGGGAGCGCGAAGACCCGCTTCCGGCAAGATACCAGACAAACAGGTGCACCTCCCTCAATATCAACCCACCACAATAACTTATTTTCTTCGCATACATCTAATCCCTTTTTAAAACAATCATTCGGAAGTATGGATACCCCAATGGAAGATGTTGAGCCCTTTACCTCGCCCAAGGTAAGAAAAAGCTCATCGCTTTAGTCTTGGCAAATCTTCTCTCATCCCTATCATCCGTTCTTGATTTATAAGTCACCTTACTCGCTCAAAACTCTCTCAAAACGCCCATAACAACATTCGCCTTGTCGAAGACGATTAAAACGAGATAGAACCATACCATTAAAGTCTTGTCGGACAAGAAAACTATCCCAAAATTGAAAAATTAGACCCCATGACTGCCATTCTGACAAACAAACGCAGAAAAACACCAAGCGACGTCGGGATGAATCCATTCCCCTCTCCACGAATCCCAGCACCGTCCGAGTGCGGGAGCGCCGCGAAAGATTAAAAAAAGATGAAGTCGCATTCGCAATCGAGAAGGCAAAGAGTAGTGATACATCTAGCAAAGCCTACGCCAAAAAAAAGTTTATCAAGACTGACAAATACCTGAACGCGTCCGACGCAGACAAACCGCTTCTTTTGAAACAACATTTGGAAGACCATGAACGCAGGCGGTAAGCAGGCCAGAACCAAAAAGAGTCTCTCAAATACAAAATATTGACGTTCATTTGTTAGATTAATAGACGGGAGACCAGCAGCTGCAGTTGCTCAAAGACTAGGCTACGGAGCCAACGGAGGCCGCTACGCCCGTGTCGACGATGGCCATGATGCATGGGTAGACTCAGATTTCGATCCCGAAGATGATGATAACGATTTGCACAATCTAATTATACGCTTCGATGATATTACCAATATGGAGAAGATGCCGACTGTAGAGATGACACGGGAAGAACTTACCCGTGCTAACGGCGTCAAGCGAAAGGAACATGCAAATGTAAGCACTTTTCCCTCTACACCCTCCGACCCTCCCTACACACTTCACTTTTCCGTTCCCAAAAATTCCCTTGGATTTTAACAAGAACTAGTATCATCAACATCATGTCTTTTCAATGTGGCAGCGAGCTTGGCGAAGTGTCATCTGGACATACACCAAAAAGTTGAAGTTGCTTGATACTTAGTTGCTTGATACTTACAGTCAACTTGCCGTGCAAACACCACATCCCATCAAACCGTTAGTACTCTGGCCTGGCCCCAATTTTATATACGTTTCCTTACATTTGACTAGCTATACGACAATGATTATCCCACCAAACCTCTACTTCACGGCTCAAGAACTAGCCCTCTGGCGCAACATCCACTGTTGGGACGTCCGCCATCAACAATCACCATCTCTGGAACTGCCAGGCCTTGCATGCTGGTGGTCCAAAACGTTTCTATCCAACCTAGAGAACTACGGCTTCTGGATTCCAGAGCGGCATATGGCTCGCAAATATCGCCGTGCATATGATTTGATCTGGGCGAAAGCGTTGCCGAGGGATGGACGGTTTGAACTTTTGCATAAGACGGAGTTATATGTCAAAGATCCTGCTGCTTGAGTAGAGTTCTTGCGGATTTACTTTGAATCCGAGGTCGTACTGGGAAGATTTCACGTTGCTTTGCGAGAATGGAGATTCGTCCGGTTTGTTACAGTACACTTCAATTTCCACACTTCAAAGCCACACCGAGAATCTCCGCTTCAGCAGATATAAATCCATCTCGAAACCCACTGTCAAGTGTCGAAATGCAACGGACACAAAGCATCCATCGGATTTAAAAAATTCTAATTTGCGTATTGTGGAGGGGGAAGCTCCTGAGCGAAACAACACCAAACCACAAGAGGCAGGAACATGAAGTGATCGGGAATTAGGAAGAGGATAAAAGAGGGTGAGAAATGCATGTAGTTAATAGAATAAGTGAGGCATCGTATAGAGGAAGGGTAGAATAATCAATGATAAAAGTGATCTTAAAGTGTCAAAATATGTATGTTATGTTCCGTGAAGTTCTCAGGAACGAAAAGAAGGAAACTATATACTGAGGAGGTCGGTCACCTGACTCTCGAATCACCTGATCAACCCCCTTTGCTACCCTGCTGCACGTGCGCGTGGCGTCAGCCCCGCCACAGTATCTACGTCGAGTTCATTTACAAATGACTTTGCTAGGGCTATCATTCAACAAAAATATACGTAACTTACGTACTTTCACTATTTATCGCCCAATTGAGACAGGGACTTTCATTCACTTCCAAAATCCTACCAATCCCCACCCTCTACAAGCGTTAAAGCCGAGAGTAAGAATACGGAATATTATTTATCTACCTCAAAAAAGTTTCAAAATCATAAATCTGCTCTCTAGAATTTCTATTTCGTATAAATCTGCCCCCTTTTGTAAAACACGGGGCAGATTTGTACCACCCCATTCTAAATTCTAATAACATTTCTTGCAACTCAGTATAATTAAAAAAGATTCTCCGTTTTGAGAGCTATTATTCAAGTATATCATAGTTCCGATACGATTATTGTGGCATGCGCAATGCAGGTTTAAGCTATGGTTGATCGTCGGCGTAAGAGGGGGGGCGTGCCATTTGTGGCTCGAAGGTACCCCATTTTCGCGGAGACGACGACCACCCTTCTTTTAAATCAGTGTCGCGCATGCTAAAATAGTCGTACAAGAGCCAACACATTCTAAAATAATAAATCACAGATTTTAGAGTTGTGGTTAAGATACGAATTTAGGAAGGGAGCAGATTTGTACGAAATCGGGCTTTCAGGGGAAAACTTTATCATTTTGAAAGATTTCGGATGCAGATGAGTAATATTCTGATAAGAATAATACAGCCAAGGATTATTTACAAGCATTTTTTCACTGGCGTACCCGACGAGCACATTTACTCTGGTTGGCGGTCATCGCTCGCTAAAGAAAGGGGGGGTGAAGGAAGAGAAGCCAATCACCAGCGGTCATTCAATTTCCGGAGAGAGGCCCCCCAAAATAGATGGCGTCAGTGTTGGAGTTGGTGACACTCTAAGTCTATCCTATCCCATGCAATAATAAAGATGGTGAAAGGTGGGTAGAAACAGAAAGGCAACGTGGACTGCGTTCTATACGGACCACGCTCTCCTATTGGTTTCTAGCGACCTTGAAATTATTTGGAACGGGCTGGTCAAAACTTGCACATGCTGAGGGTGGGATTGCAAGGAGGTTGGTTCCATAATCCCGACTCGGACCAGAATCCTACGATATGATGATATCTTGACAAATAAAATGAGCACTTTTCTCGACGACGCACGTGGTACCGTGTAAGGTTCATTGCATACCATTCACATAGTATGCACACAAATCTCTCTCCATTTGGGGTGGGCGATATTAGACATACCTGGAAAAGAAGTGGTCAGTACATAAGGCTCGATAACACCTCTCGTTATGCGGTCAATCGCAACTTCGGGAAGTGTATTAAGCCGACGAAGCAGGGGTCACAAGCTTTGCTCAACACCGAGTACGTCTTTATCCCCTCACCAAATCCCACGAGTGTGCCGCATTCTTGGTTTCCATTAGCGCTTTCTGTTACAGGCAGGTGATCAAGTCGAACTAGTGTATGGAATTATGCACAAAGAGGAGGGGATTTGGAGCAAAGATGCGCTGGAATTCAAGCCGGAACGAATGCTTGGACAGAAGCGTGTTTGGCAATACGTCCCGTTCATGGTAGGTTGCCGGAACTGTCCCGCGAAGGAAAACTCTTACGCCGACATGGCGTTCTTCCTTGTGAGGCTGGTGCAGGAATTCAAGAGTATCGAGAATCGGGATGAGTGCTTTGAGTATGTGGAAGAGTATGTCATGACAAAGGATAGTCGGAACAGTGTCGAGGTTAAATTTACACCGAATTAAAGATACAATGTATGAGCTGGGCAGTGGCATGACGGGAAGATTTAATCAAAGTTGAATGCGGACTTGGCTTCCTGGATTTTACGTATGACAGTTTCAGGGCTATTATTTTTTTTGTGGTTAATGTGCCGCTGGGTACTACTGATCTGAAGGGTCTCAGTCTGTAGATTTCTTTACCATAGTAATAAGCCATATTTTGGAAATGATTACGTATTACATTTCAAGTAAATCAAAAGCTCCTTTCGCAGTGGCAAACTCAAGATGAGGCATATTTAAATTTTGGAGGAATTTTGCCTCTTGCAAATAAGTATCAAGCAGTTTACGATAGACTTACTCACAGCAGGCTTTTTGCAGTACAGTAGATTAAACACTCTTGAAACCTTCATTTGAATTGAATCAGTGCAATTCTATTTATAAAGACAGAAGGGTTAATGAGGTGGTATAGATCTTGTACATTCAATAGGAGCAAAAATAATGAAAACACAATGAAATGAACCTTCCAGTCTCTCAAATTCTTCGCAGTTGTCGCCTCATTCTAAGCTACCATGCATATCCGACAGTTGTTGAGGCCGACGTTTTAACGTCATTCCTGAGCTGGCTTCACCCAATGCTCCAACCCAGTTTCCGACGACACAAAACCCTCTTCCCAGCTCCACCGCTCCTCTTCGTGTGGCTTCCAATCAGCCCCTTTTCCAAAATATTCCCTCACATGCTCCAGATCGTCGGATCCCTCAGATCTGACTTCCCGCATTGTCTTCAATATCGGGGTTGCCATAACGATAACAGCCTGCATTCTCAACAACCCATTCTGTGAGTTTGTCCCAACTGCGACAAGTCCGATATTGACCCATGCCGGTGGATTTCCCAGCTCCAACTTTGGACCATCGAAGCGTGTCGTCGGCATTACACTTCACGTCAGCGACGAGCTCGTCCAGAGAGTGAAGTATGTGGTGTTCTGGTAGAGACTGTGGCTCCCCTTTGCGGTAATCCTTTAAAGAGCGATATATATTTTTCTACGGTATTACAGCGTTAGCAATTAATTGGAATTGTGTGGGATGAGCATTTTCTGAAACTTACGAGGCAATGCAGATTGTGAAATCCGTTCACGAGGTATATGGATTTGCTGGTATCCCAGGGGAAATCTGATCCTATAGGCAGTCCTTTGCCTGTAGCCCATGCTTTGGGTACGGCCACTGCACCGTTGTCATGCTGGATGATGTCCCATTCGTGATCTCTTTCCTTTTCATTGTCGCTACTGAGTATCGAGGGCCGCGTCCAATCGACCTTGATTTCGTCGTATAGCAGATTAGCTATATCCTCATGTTAGCTAGACTAGAAACTGCTGGAGACATATTTTGATTTCACGCACCATATTGTGAGTGGCTAGCTCGACATTCTTTTACACTTCCATAAGTTGATGTATTCCACCATTGTAGAATATTGAATCCAGAAAGCAAGACCACAAGAATTCCGAGGATTAGTACGACTTTTCCACGTTTTTGCGGAGTGTATTCCCTAGAGGAAAATCTTGCAAATTCCGAACTATCCTCTCGAAGGAGTAGCTCAGACTCGAATTCTTTGTCCATTGTTCCGTATCGTAATTACCCAGAGAGTTAAAAGAACTTGAAGAAGGGAGGTTCGTTTGGAGAAGTATGATGGTGCCTATACACCTTTTGCATGAACTTGCGTGTAGAGAGCTCGAAATGCAAAATGACAGTGAAAATATTGTTTCTTCTGTTTGAAATCTTAACGGGGAAGAAAATATCAGACGCACAGGAGGATACGTCAACCTTGCGAACAAAAGTCTGGCTGGGAGGATTCCAATAGGCAACTGAGAGGCCAGACTAGGTAACCTAGCAAACAAAGATTAGCATGCAGATAAAGGGTTGCTGTTGCAATGTGAGGTAATATCAATAGTCACCAGGTGTGTAAGCGATCACCGAGTTGCTTCGATCAGTTGACGAGGCCTTGTCCAGAGAAGGATTCGCAGGGTTGTGCGATTCAAGAACCCCGGGCTGTAGCATTCAATATGTCGGCTAAGCAAATGCAAGTTGCAATATATTCAATAATGTATGCACTAATTAGTAGATATGCGTCAGTACTAGTGGGGCGCAAGGGGGTAGTAGTTGGGCGGATCAGAGAGACGGAACTGTTGGACTGCATTATCAATTCAAGGGCTTCAAAGCAACAAACGTGATAGTTTTTGTTGCGATTGCATGAAGGGAAGTTCCACGTTTCTTTTAAGCGTAGCGCAAAATGTGCCTTGCAACAACCATGTGAGATTTTGTTGGTTGTGTCGAATCCTTGACATCGGCCTTCCTATCACGCCGAAGAAGAACTTTAGCAGGCAAACGTAACTGTCGACAGAACGAGAGCATGTATAAGTAGAACATGAAGCCATCGAGGAGTTCTTACCAAAGAATTTACCATTGTTCTTGTCGAAGTAGTCCCATCCCAACACCTGACTACAAAACTACCTCTCAAATCTCAACTACGAAAAGCACTAAGAACGAAGCGCTCCCTCACCATCAACAAAATGCAGCCTAAGAGTCTCTTTGTAGCCATCGCGATCTTCGCGGCTACGGGTTTCGCCGCACCCCTCCCTGGAGGTACGTCTTCCAACAATCGGTCTTGAAAGCATGAAATTAATGGGATTGAAATTGTAGATGGTGACCTTTGCCAGGCCTACGACATTGACGACAACGGAGACTACGTCGACGTCGCTACCAGAATGGCAATCCCCGAGCCGGCTTGCCTTGCCAAGCGTCAAGAGTGATTGAAGGATGGTAGCTCAAATTCTGGATGGGAGAGGCTTGTTCAAAGTGGCTGTGGCGGGCCTGAGATTGTGGGGAAACGTGAATACGGAGACTTGTCATTCTTTCTGAAGAAGATCAATAAAGTGTTGGCGGATTGGTGACACGGGACGAAGGGGATAGTCGCTTTTTAAATCTCAGAATGGAACTTGTGGGTGAATACCGTATAACTTGGCTTATTTTTCTGGGTCTATTAAGTGAATCTATACCACGGAAATTGCTTTTATACCAGGCCATGTACCTAGAAAACAAACAAATACCGACGTATCTAAGTACTTGAAAGTATCGGGGTGCCTACTTAAAAGTATTAAATCTTGAGAACACCAAGTAAATATAGCCTGGAACAGGTTTGGGAAATGGTCGTTGAAAGTTGCTTTCCTTACGCCCGATAGGGGGTGGAAATTTATCGGCGTTAAGGCAGAAATAAGCGAGACCTATCTCATTAATTTATGAGCCTGCGACCCCCAGCCCCCTGCAGTACGAGGCGTAGGAAAGCAGGTTTCCCCCCTTTCTGGCCCGTCAGAAGCACCTTGTTGTCATGACCGAGTACATTCGAAAGACTAAACCAGCTCTACAGTAACCGATAGCATACGAAGACGGGGGTCTGATTTGAGGGCTCGCTCATCGCTCGCTTGAAAGGGGTGACTCATCCCCCGCATTCGTTGGTGCCAACTTGGTGGAAACCTGGCCGATTGAAGTACGTAAAGTTCTGGTTGTATGATAACAACTCTCTGAAAACTCATCTCCAAGTTCAACCCCTATCACACGTCATAAGCGAGCTGCAGCTGACCATCGCTGATAGATAAGTGTCAGGGTATCGTGAGGAATTCCTAGAAGGTTGACTAGATTAACTACACTTTTCGAAAGAGGTGCAGGAATTAAAGCTATTTATCGTATGAAAAAAGGGTCCAAATCCGTATTCGTGTTCATATTTGGTATTAATTATTAATCTCCGATATTATTTTATATAAGAGTATTCCTTCATATATAATTCTTCTTTATTTAGGCTAGCTTCTTCAAAACGATATCTTATTCCTTTTTTATAAATTAAAATTTCCGGGGATATTTCTTCTTAAATTCCTTCAAAGATTTTATTATTTAAGCGACGTTTTCTAATAGTTTTTATATAATATTATCAGGTTTATTATAATTATATTATTTAATCCAAAAAATGAGGTTATTTTAAGTTCGTTTTAAATTAAGAATTTTTTTAATAACTTATAATTTCTAATTATTATCGTTTAATATAATTAAAAGAGGAGAAGAGTTATATTAATCTAAAAGAGGGATTATATCGATTAATTTTAATAATAATATATAAAATATATTATTAATTACTTCTAATTTATAAAATAAATCTATATAATAAGAATAAAAATTAATTTTTTTAAAGATTTTATATTTTTTAATATATAGAAGATTTAGTTTAATAATAGAATTAATAATAATAATATTCTTCTTATAAAATGAAATTAGATTATTAAATCGATAAACTAATATAAGTAAACGGTTAATATTAATATAATATTCTTAATCGGTTTTTATAATAATAAAATTTATGAAAAGTATATTAAGAATATTTTATATTTTTTAAATAAAATTATTCTTATTTTTATTAAATAATTTTAAGGTTTTAGAAACTAAATTATTAATTAATTAAAAAGGGCTAAAACTATTATAAGGGTAATAATTATAATTCATAAAAAAAATATTATATTAATAGAAGTATTTATTATATTTTCAATTATAAATTTAATTATTAGAAATTATTTATTTTAATTATTATTTGAAAAATCGATAAATTAATAAAAATATTATTTTAAGAATTTATTAATTATTTTGATTTAATTATCCGTTTTAAGATAATAGATAATAAAAAGGGAAATATTAATCTATAATATATAATAAATAGTTTTCTAAAATTTAATAATAAATAAAAGTCCTTTATTAGAGATTATAAAATCTAATAATTTATAAAGTTTTTAAACGTTTTTAATAAAGAATCTTATTAAATTAATAGTTTTCATATTTATATTATAAGAGGAAAAATAATGATCTTTTATAAGCTTATTTATAATAATTATAACCTTTAAAAATCTTTTAAATTAATCTAATAAAATTAATAAATATATTTTTTTAATATTAAAATAATATAAAGAATAATTTCAAAATCTTTTAATAACGTTTTTAAGAGAGTTTATTCCTTATATAAGATTTATAAATAATAATAAACTTTTTAATATTATTTATAATATTAAACTATTATTAATTCTTATATAATAATTAAATTATTTTATTTTTATTAGAATAATCAGATTTATATAAATTATAAGTTTTTTATAAAATATAAATATATAATATATTAGTTTCGAAGATATATAAATAATCTTAAAAGAATAATATATTATTTTGAATCTTATATTTAAATAAGGAAATTTCTTTTAAATAAAGAATTCCATTGATTTTTTTATTTCTTTTTTAATTTATAAAAAGAATTTAATTATAGAATTTAATTCTTTTATTATTTTTATTAATAAAAAAATCTTAAAAGTATTAATTTAAAATATTTGTTTTTATATTCTTTTTTCTAAATATAAAATGAATAATAAAATCGAATTAGAAAAAGAATTCGCTCTATTTTATTTATTAACAAAAGAATTAATAAATAATTATATAATAAATTAGATTAAAATAATTAATTAAAATTATAATTAAATAATTAGTTCTGAAGAATTTAGATTATTATTTTTTAAATGAATAAATTATAATTAATAATTCTTTATTATAAATTTTATAATTATATTTATATTTATTAAATTCTTTTAATATAAAAATAATAAAATAAAATTCGTTATATTTATTTAATTAATATAATATTATTCTAAGAATATAATTAAATAAATCGATTTTTAAAAATATTTCTTTAAAAGGATTAAAATAATATAAAATTAATATAAAAATAAAAATATCTTTAAAGTTCTAAAAAGTCTTTTTATAAATAAGATTTTATTTTTATTTTAATTCTTTTTTTATTATTTATATAAAAGGTTTAATAATATATGAAAAGTTTTTAATAAATTAATAATAGAAATTTATAAAACTTAAGAAGCCTTATAAATCCTTAAATATAATAGAAATAATTTATTTTAAAATAATAATTATTTTTTTTAGATTTATATATATCTTATTAATAGAAATAATTATGTTTAAATATTTAATTTCTTATATTTTAAACTTATATTTCTTAATATTATAATGTAATTCTATTTTCTATAAAGCGTTTAAAATGAAATTAATATATTTATAATAATTATTTAAAATATCGGAAAAAATTAAAATATTATTTAAATAAGGCTATAAAATTGTATTAATATATATTTGAAAAGATATGAATATATTAAAGAATCTAAAAAGTATAATAAAAGGTTTAAATAAATTATAATAAATTATAAATATGATTATTTATTCTTTTCTTTTTATTATTCTTAATTAATTAAATATGGAAATTATATTAAATTTAATATAATATTTAATTTTTGTTAATATAATTAAAATATTTTTAATTAATAGAAATAAATAACGATTCTTAATAATAACCGTATTTAATATTTTATAATTAATATAAAATCGAAATTTTCTTCTTAATTTCTTTCTAAATAATATTAATAAAATAGCGAAGAATATATTAATATGAATAA
Organism: Hymenotorrendiella dingleyae; assembly: GCA_003988905.1. NCBI lineage: Eukaryota > Fungi > Ascomycota > Leotiomycetes > Helotiales > Helotiaceae > Hymenotorrendiella > Hymenotorrendiella dingleyae. The sequence goes on from QYAP01000776.1 coordinate 16,932, forward strand.
AACCCTTATTAAATTATTTTGTAAAATATTTCTATAAAATAAATAATTCTTTTTTAGATATATTATATAAGGATTTATATAAAAGTATAATATTAGGTTAAAGTTTAATATTATAATCGAATTTATTATAAGGAGTTAACTTATTAACTTCTTTTTAATTAAATAAGAAAAAGTAATAATAATAATAATTTCATAATTTAATAATTAAATTAATATAAATTTTCAATTATAAGATTTTTTAAATATCTTTTAATAAAGTATTAATAATATATATATTAATGGTAAAAACGAATTTCTTTTTTTATTATAATTAAACGGAGCTTTTAAATAAGTTTAAATCGTTTAAAATCTTTTAAGAAAAAAAGAAACTATTTAATATTTTAATTTCTTAAAATATTTCTTCTATTTTTAATAATTTAAATTTTATAAAAATATATTAAAATCTAATAAAATATTTCTTTATAATAGAATCATTAAGAAAATTCTAAAATATTATTAAATAGATATTAATCTTATATAAAAAAAAGAAAAGATTTTTATATTATATTATTTAATTAATATAAAAAATATAATAATATTAATTCTTTTAAATAAAGAAAGATCAATTATTCATAATCGGGAATCGATTCTTAATAATTAAACCCTTTTTAATTATTAGATTGAAAATATAATTTTCGGATTAATATAATTAATTTCTTCGTAAAAATAGCTTCTAATATTATCTTAAGTATTTATATATTTATTATTTATTTTTTTAATAATAAGTAAAAATAATATTTAATTTAATAGAAAAATAAAAGAAAGGGAATAATTTTTAAATAAATAATAATTATAATAATAATTATCTTAGAAAATAATAATATTAAAATATTAATTTATATTAAAGTTATAAATAATTATTTAAAGTTTTCTTAAAATAATATTATAATAAGTAAGTTTTATAATAAAGAAAATAATATTTCTTTTAATATAAAATCTAATATAACGTGGTTTATCACCGAGCGGCGCACTTTTAGCGATTCCACCACCCCATCACTTTGACACGCGTTTTTTTGTATTCAATATGCCTGTTCTGA
>QYAP01000777.1:0-35155 GCA_003988905.1 Hymenotorrendiella dingleyae
TTTGAGCGTCATTGCGTTTCCCTTTCTTTTTAAATGTATTAGATACACATCGCATGGCTCAACCGGCCCTATCGATAGAAGAATCAATCAATCAATCAACCACAAAAATATCCTATCTACAGCTCACCAAGAAAATAAAAATCCTCACCATCCTACCCAATCAATGCCAAACCGCCGGACCAAAATGCTCTCCCTCAGCAACAACAGCCTGGATCGCCGCACCCTGAGAATCCAACGTCGTCGTAACAATAGTATTACCCCACCACTTCGGGCCCTCATAGCCATTAAGCGTAAACGCAAAGAAGATAAACAAGGTACTCAACGCCAGCCCGAGATCCAGGCCGGAACTGGTGAGGTAGTTAAGACGCGACCACCAGCCAAAGTACTTGCGGCGTATTACGTGTTGGAAGATGTAGCCGATGATACCCCAGGAAAGGTAGTTGAGAGGGGTGGCGGGAGGGATGGATGCTGCGCCGCCGAAGATTAACGGTGCCATGAGGTATTTGATTGGCGACTTGGGGAATTTGCGGGCGCCGAAGTAGAAGATGATGGGGAGGATGGCGCCGAGGCCGAAGAACCAGAAGAGGCCTGAGTAGATTTGGCCGGGGGAGAAGATGCGGGCGGGCCCGATGAGACCCCAGATGACGGATGCTGGAAGTTGTTAGAGTGAGTGGTTTTGGATGGTGGCGGGGGACTTACCGGAGAAGAAAACCTTTCCACCAGGGCATGTGAAGTGCTGCTCTTGATGTGGGAGACAGATGTCTTTGATGTTGTTGAGAGCAAAGTTCAGGACTCCTACTTGAATGAAACATGATAGAGTGGTTGCGACAACTTGAGACATGAACATTGTTCGGGGTGGAATCTGATGTTTTGTAAGTAAATTGTCTGTCTCGGAGAGGATTTTGGAGCAGCTTACCTTCATGTAATGACCAAACTTCAAATCACCTACGAAGCCGAGTGCCTGTGACCTGGACGAAAAGTCAGCGATAATTCAGTATTGCGTTCATTGCTTTACTTACATAGTGATATATCCGTATGTCTTGAAAATCATGAGAGCAAGGGGGCGACCTGGCTGGATATAACCGAAAATAAACTCGGTCAAAACATTGAGTCCGATTTGAGTATTGGTGATGGCCTGGATAATGCCAATGGGAAGGGAGAATCCGAAAGAGATAGCCAAAGCCAATAAGAACGCCCACCATGTAAGGTTGGTTTCATAGGCAAGTACGGTAACAAGACTGAGGGCGACCATAAGTACAAAGAGTACCATGTACCACCAGGTTGGGGCTTCCGGGTATTTCTGCATCAATTTCATGTGGATATCAGGCACTTCTTCCTTGCCGCTATTTCGGAACTGGGCCCAAATTTGGCTCCCGTGCACGAGATATGTGTAGACGATGAGCGATGCGATGGCTGCGAAGGACAGGCCGTAAGACATGGCAAATGTCGTGGATAGGAACAATGGTGAATATGCTTCATAAGCAGCAACGTTGAGAGTGAAGTTGGGGTTAAGAATTCTGGATACGTTGTAGCTGAGTCCAGTGTTGTCGTAGGTACCACTGTCACTCATGGGGAGGAATTCGGCGCTCCATACTCCTGTGTAATGGAATAGAGAGCATCCGACAATATAGAAAGTGCCGACACCGATCAAGGTATTAGCGATCGAGAACCATGGTGGAATCAATGGGGATCCCACGAATCCCGAAATCTGGGTCCAGTCGAAAGTTATTGGAAGGAGTGACAGACCAGTACTGCCTCCAAACAACTGGTTGACGATGACGTTGTTGGGCTTGATCCACGTAATAAACGCAAAGACAGAGAGAAACTGAGCTAGGAGGCCAGGAATAAAGTAATAGACGAATGCTCCCAAGGTTACGTATGCAAACCAACGATATCGGGGCATTTTCCCTCCTAGGACAGTTGGGTCTGGTGGAGCCTCTTTCTCGTACATGGCGTTCATTAACGTGACGCTGACAAGATTTGCAGGCCATATCATGGCAGCTGGGTATCTGAACTCTAGTTAGCTCAAGTAACGCGGGAGAACGGAGATGAAGGTAATCTTTACACTAAGAACTTTCGCATCATGCCTGCAATACCGTAACCCACCGACTGGGTAGAGACTACCAACATGATCTGGAACAAAATACCGAAATCCTGCTTATAGAATGCTATCTGGGCGAGGATGATATCAGTTGCATATGCAGCACTGAAACTGACTCCTGCCATAACAACAATGATGGAATGCTCTTTAATGTTGAATGGCCCGGGGTTTAGTGACCAAGCGATTCCGAAAGTTTTGAATTTTTTGGTAGGCATGACTTTTGCCCAACTATTCAAGAAATCATCAGTCTTGTATATTCCACAGGAAGGACATGGAGAAATCATACCCATGGCCTATGGGCCAAGCGATAATTTGAGCTACGAGGGCTCCTAGACCGATCGAAGGCGCTCGGAGAGAGAAGAGGGTATTCATGGATGCACCGACAAACACTAAAGCAAGACCAATGGTCCACGCACGTATGGTATTGCAAGGCAAGTCTTCGTCGTAATTCCGTACAGCGGCTCGAACTTCTGGATATGGTGAATCCTCTTCAATCTCCTTCTCGGACATTATATTATCGTCCATATTAGAATCGGTCCTGGGCAGATCCGGCATCTTGGGCATCTTGGGGGGCGGCGACGGAGGCTCTGGGTAATTAGGATCTATTCGAATGTGGTTAACATACTTGCCCGCTAAGCTTCTTGAATGATATTTACCCCAAGTTGAGAGACGTCTTCGAAGATCGGCCACGGGATCCAGCTTATCGTCCATCCCAGTTGCCTTAACCTCACGATAGGTGACGCCCACCGTCTTCGAATCCCAATTTGCATCATCTTCTCTCACAAACGCTTCCAACCTCACAACCGATCGTCCCTTTTGAGAGGCCGTACCTGACGGCTCTCGATCGAATTGTAACGCCATCGTAGTTAAAGACCCGATGGTTCGGAGAACGATCAACGGTCTGAAGAACCACTTTGCACAGGACTCACTGTATATATGACAAGAAACATTGTGGCAACACTCGGATCTAAGCCGAAGGTGTCCTAGTAATTCGAGGCGAGAATACTGGGAAGCTCTCTGACCTAAGTGAAGCACGAGGCAGGGGAGGCCGCGGGTAGTTCAGATAAGACTCTCTACAGAGATTCGCCTGACTCTAGAATTGGTTGTCGGAACGATGATCAAGCGTCTGTTGGAGTTCAAAGAAGCTTTCTACATGCGAACCCAAGCAATCCAGCATGTCCACCACGCTACAGATCTACCGATTGAGTCGGTTCGACATGGATGACCTGAGAACCGGGAAGATTCGAGACATGTCCCACCGCGATTGGGAAACATTCATCTGGGGATCCATAGCCAAGATCTAGCAGATCAAGACATTTCATGCAGAAGCGTTGAAACAGTACTGCGGCAGGATGCACGGGCTAGCCTATGCACAGCCAAGTATGGGGGAAGCTAGCTGCCCGGACACTTGTACAATATATGCTTCCTACCAAACGAAACATGCTGCGAGTCTCTGAAAGACGATATAGTGTGCCCAGCAGCCACTACCTTTCCATAAACCTCAGCCTCCGTCCGCACTTTAGGGTCTCTCTCAGCTCTCGAAACAGGCCCATATTCAAGGGCGAGGTACGGTATTTCACCAATGAGCATCACTAATGCCCCTCAGCAAGGGCCGCATTCATCGTCTCCTTGAGACACAGCCTCCCAAAAGTAAAATCTGGGGAAACCCCTCTTACCATGCAGCTATATAGCAGATAGCCGTCCACCAGTACAACACGCCTTAGGAAGAGCCCCCCTCCCTCCCTACAAAGTATTCCCAGTCCCCCAAAGAACAATCGACTGGGACTGCGCTTGCTATACCCGGTGAAATTCTGAAGGTGTAAAAAGTAGATGGTACAATGCATCTCCATTCTTGTTCATTCTCCTTCAACAAGTTCACTCCGAGTCTCCGTCCGCTTCAAGGGCAACGCATCAGAAGCATGAGGGCCATTCGCAAACTGGGACCTGGTACTGTAGAGGCAATGAATTGAAAGGAAATAAGAAAACTCGGAAATATTGTATGCCTCGTAGAAGTAAAGAAATATGGCAAGAGGAAGAGCACCATTGGATATCTGAGAGTTGTTTGTCGTCTCAGATTACCGAGGCGGGCTTCGGGCTAAACCCAAAATGAACATCGCTTGACATCGCTTGTTATCGGCAAATTCCCAGACAAGCTCTCTCGGCTCTCACCAAACGCGAGCTTCACTTGTTCTGCAGCTCAACTCCACCAGCTCTGTGCTCCGCCAGCCCAACCATACCTTGACAACATAACATGGCCAAACAATGCGACGAGTTGTAGTCACAGGCTTAGGTGCCATCACACCACTTGGGCTAGGTGTTCGAAGGACCTGGACCCGTCTTCTTGCTGGAGACTGTGGAATTGTCAGTGTTGCAGCTTCCGAACCCCAGAGACAATGGCGCCAACTTCCCAGCACCGTCGCCGGACTGATACCACGTGGGCGCAAAGAGGATGGGAAATGGCAGGCTTCAGATTGGATGGCCAAGGGCGAGGAGCGCCGAATGGCTACATTTACACAATATGCCATTGCCGCGACAGAGATGGCGCTGGAAGACGCCGGATGGAGGCCCCAAACACAGGATGAAAAGGAAATGACGGGTGTTTGTCTGGGAAGTGGAATTGGGAATCTTGAAGAGCTGTATAATACCAGCGTGGTCTACGAACAATCAGTGAGCAAATGAACCAACCGGAGTCGCGTTGGATGTTTCGCGGAGGCGTTTGCTGAGAACTGGTCGCGCGTAGGGTTACAAAAAGGTGTCGCCATTGTTTGTTCCCCAGCTCCTCATCAACCTGGGGGCTGGGCATATTTCGATGAAGTACGGCCTGCAAGGCCCAAATCACGCCGTAACGACAGCCTGTACTACCGGAGCCCATGCCATTGGAGATGCTTCGAGATTTATTGCCTTTGGAGATGCCGACGTGATGGTTGCCGGCGGCTCTGAGTCTTGCATCCACCCCCTTGCGCTCGCGGGCTTCGCGAGGTCCAGGTCGCTTGCCACTGCCTACAACGATGACCCCCGGTCCTCCTCGCGTCCATTTGATAGGGATAGGTGCGGATTCGTCATTGCAGAGGGTGCTGGGGTGGTGATTCTTGAGGAGTTGGAACATGCCAAGGCCCGTGGTGCTGAAATATACGCAGAAGTCTGTGGGTATGGGGTCAGTGGCGATGCTCACCATATGACAGCTCCGAAAGAGGATGGCCATGGTGCTCTTCTGGCAATGAAGAGGGCCTTGAAGAATGCTGGCATTCAACCCAAAGACGTTGATTATATCAATGCTCATGCGACAAGTACCCCACTTGGCGATGCAGCTGAGAATGCTGCAATCAAGGCACTTATGCTAGGAGAGGAGGGTGTTGAACATGCTTCTAAAGTGAATGTCAGTAGCACGAAAGGTGCTATCGGTCATTTGCTGGGAGCCGCGGGTGCAGTCGAGGCAATCTTCTCTATTTTGGCAGTGAAAGAGGTATACGAATTATAGGGAGTATCTTTTGGATGTTCCAATAGCTAACTTTAACTAGGATATCATGCCCCCAACGCTCAATCTCCAGAATGTCGAAGAAATCTTCAACTGCAACTATATTCCCTCCGTATCACAGGGCAACGAAGTTCGTGTTTCATTGTCAAATAGCTTTGGATTTGGTGGCACCAATGCCTCCCTCGTGTTCTCGAAACACAAATGAGTTGCCAGAAAATTGGCCTCGCACGACGACGAAATAAAGCGACCCTGAACACCAAGGCAATCTAAGAAGCTTTGAAAACAAGCCGATTCCAGATCTACTCCAAAAAACCCAGAATAATCCACTTGCCCGACCGTATTTCTTGATCCGCTTGTTTTCCTTAAGAACCAGAATGTTCTCTTGCCATATCTGCCTTCTGTCGAGTTTCGTCATCTTGCAAAACTACGCGTTATCGTATGCTCCCCATTCCTTTCCCTTATCCGTGTACCATTCTCTAAAAGAGTCCCAGTTACGGCATGTATGGGATTGGGGTGTTCCGATAAATCCACGGTTGTCTCCTTCTCCAAGCAGATGAAGAGGTACCGGCGTCAAGTCTCCCGCACACTGAATGTTTTGTCGGAGCTGATCAATGCAGTGGGCTGCTTATATGTTAGCGTTGGATCTATGCCTGTTTTTGATATGCCCTACCAATATGAATCGTATGGAGTGGTTCGGGCAAGACACGATTGTGGCCAGTGCTCTCAGTTGTGTAGTAATCCGGGTAGAGCGCCTTTCGCAATGCGTTGAGGCAATGCAAAGAGTGCATCATCTCTACCTCAGCAAGATAATGTCCGCCGATGGTTGTCGGGTTGTCCAACTTGAGCGCCTCTTCTTCGGGCAAGTACAAGTACTGTCCTATAAGGATGTTAGCAGTGTTGGCTCTTTTCCTGGGAATATCGTACCGTCCAAGAGTGTCATCCATGCCATATCAATTTCTGCCGATGGGGTTCCAGCGTAATATGGGTCGCCGGGTTTGTGGGAGTTGTAGTAAGATTTCGAGGTCTCGTTGTAGCGAAACGCGCTAGTGTATGTTACCTCATGCATCTTGATGAATTCTTTGGCGGGGCCTAGCTATGGTTAGCAAGCGATGTTGGGTAGTACAAGTTTACTTACCAAAATCGGTCTTGTAGCCATCTTGGGCTGTCCCCATACCATAACCCTTGCGCTCCATCAAAGCCACGGTGATGTAACCAAGAATAATCGTAGTGACGAAGAAGATCACAGCAGTAGCTTTCCAGAGGAAGGCGCCACTCTTCGACTTGATCATGTAGTGGTGTTCATGGAAGCCTTCCTCATCGTCATCAGAAGGGGCTTCGGAAACTTGCCAAACGACACCCTTCGTCTTCGAAGCGATTAGCTTCTCTTCCTCCTTGAGAGGAACCTCTTCGTAGTGCGGTTTCTTTGATGGCATCGTTACTCTCGTTCGTATTTCTTGTTGCGTAATTCGTGTTGTGTTGCCAAGATGGTTGCACTCTTCGGGCTTCGCGATTAAGAGGCTCAGTAACAGTACTTGTTATGGTGTGAGCTTCGCATATTCTTGCGCCCGGCATACGGTGAATCGGCAAGTGTTTGCACGAGTTTGTTTGTCTCGGGTCGCCAACATGCAGATAAGGAACCCAGACTTATTCATCAAACTATAATAGCAGTTCCACATGCGGATTGCAGTCAATACCAAGCCGGGCTCGCACGTTATCGCTAATATCTATTTCTTCCAAGCCCTTCTTCTATTTCCCAAGTATGTTTGAACCTTACGTTAATAATAGCTCTAGCTGCATACTCGCAAGCTACTCTTTTGTCGGATTTTTTTGTCAAGTTTGACAAGATCTCATCACTAGGCATAGCCGACTCATCGAATTTATCAGACCAGAAGTCGTACGTACATACGTGGATCCGTTTCATCAGAATATGATTCCCGCATTGCGCTCGCAGGTACTCGTGCTTTCTTTCAGGTAAGTGTTTTTGCTTAGCAACACCACCAAAAGCGAGACATGCGCGCGGATGACCATATCAATGGCCCTAATATTATCCTAAATGGCATATCTACGGGTGTTTGCGGTCCTGAGCTGAATGCCAAGGATTGACGAGGTGTTATTGCTGCGAGGAAACTTGGCTCGAAATGGGTTTGGCGAATAGGATGGAGGATTGGAGAGCACGAGGCCGAAGAATGAGGAGTTGGGGCTCAACTGAGGATCCTGTTTGAGATGTATTCATCATCTCTCACAATTTTCCCGCCTTCTGTTCATTGGATTTGGACGAATGGCAAGCAGGAATGGGGATTACTAAGGCTCAAGCTTCGCACCTACCCGGTGGGGGGCTTAACTTAGTCAACTGAGTCAAGATCGAGTTAAGAGTCATTCGCCATTGAATCCAATCACAATTCTTGCCACCTTCTGCGCTAGATTCAGTGGATAGGCGGGCTTTATCGGTCATGAGCTATGCACATAGGTAACGAGGATCGGGGTATAATTCTCGATTGATTCCCTCTATTCTCGATCTTCGCACCATCCAAATAACATATAAGAGCTGTCTAGGCCCATAATCGGGCAATCACCTTTTCCTTGTGGCAGTCTTTCATTCTCTAAGCATGCGATTGAACTCTGTCCTTCTTCTTGGAGCTGTCTCGGCCGCTTCCAGTATGTTCTCGAATATATACAGGTTGTTCTTCTAGAAGCTGATGTTTCTCTGCAGGCTCGTGTCACGCTGGAAAATCGCCAACTTGGTGAGCTTGATCTATTGGACGAAATCGAGGGTCTTCTCCCCCTTAACGGGTGGTTTGACGGGCGGTGGTGCTTTTCCTTTTGGTGGTTTATTGAAAGCTTGAGACGCCCGTCAGCTTGCAGATATCGAGTAGCGCGTTCAGGAAATGAAGAACCTCCCGTGGTCCGAGCTGGGGATCAAGGACTTTGGTGGGCTTTCTCAAGCCTTATCGATCCTCCCGTGGGCCGCATCTTTAACAAAAACGATCGAGAGCTCGATTCAGAGGCAGTTCGAGCTACGGATCCTGTCGCACCTTTTGTCGGTGGGGAGAGTTACAACACCGAGAAAAGCATCGATATGAATGGTCTCCAAGATAATGCTGCTGTTCTCTTTGGAGTGGTCGGAGGGAACAAGAGGAGGCCCTCACGTTAATATCTGCCAAGATTATTGCATTACTCACCGATCCTTTTGCGTGGATAGTCGGGGGCGAGAGTTACCCTGGCGCACTAGGTGGAGGAGTGGAATAGCCCTGACGACAAAAAGCCCATCGCGACCGAATACGTCTCTCTAGAACGATAACACGGGACTTGAGTGATGTGGTGTATTCTCTCTTATTTTCCGTTTCCATTACCTCCTCGTATCTTCCTTCGATTTCTCATTCAATTCTCTCCTTTTCACCTGCACTATTCAACCAATTTCATCTTAGACTTTGAACCCCGAGTATATAAAGTGAAAGAGAAAATGTTTACTCATCAACACACCTCATCACTGCTTTACAGCTCTATTAGTTATAGTACTGTAACGCCCTTTCTAAATAAGAAAAGCCCAGAGCGCGTATTGTACGGCTAACAAATCAAACAAGAGCGCTTGTACGGTATGCTTGAACCCGAAGCCCGAAACTATATCACCATCTCGATGACTAGGCTATTTATAGGTTGTGGTTTATCTGCAGGTTGTGAGTGAATGCGCAATATCAAACACTCGCGTATTATTGCTACTTTCAAATGGTGGCTTACGAGTATCCTGAGCAAAATCCGTGGGCTTGGAACAGATGGTATCATATAATCAGGCCATGCTGATACAAGTGGCGTAAAGTGAGGATGTAAATGAATGTGTTGAAGTAGTTTACTGACACGTGATATGGACCCCCTTTTTTCGGGTTCCCAACACCACTACTGGCGAACGTTGCTAGCAGCTTTCCGAACACGAGCCTGGGTGTCTCCAACTCGCAATTGCCAGTTCTATGGTAGATCAAACGGCTAAAAGGAATCCTCAAATCATATAGTCTATCTGCCACATTTAACTCGATTGCCACATAAATTTTGAACCCCACCACTATCCCGCGAAATCTTGGGCTGATCGAGGATTGTGGACCCAAAGAGTGGGTATTTTATATTTGATTCCGGGAAACTAAAGTGGTGATTTAGATCGGGGAATTTGCACGGATGGAGTTTGATGGGATATTGAGTGAGGGATGGAGTTGTTAATACCGTGTTTTGGCAAACATTGTCGAGGTGCGATGTGCTGGGTAAGTAATTTGCATGTCGGTACATATCATATCAGCAGAAATTATGGTGCGGTGGAAACCTTTTTTTTTGCAAGCCGCGCTATTTCAAATCCTTCAATAAAGTCCACGATAGTTCATTCGCATACTATGAGATACTGGCAGTCTCCATACCTTCTTCCATCAGAGTATCGCTACAAAACAGTCACAAAATAAACCCTTCAGAACCCCACTTCACAGCGCAAATATTCCCAGAACTCTTCAAAGGTAAATCTTGATTCACGCAACACTTCTGTACCACCCTTAAACCACCTCATATACCCCGTATGCGTGATTTCCAAAATATCCATACAGCGCGCTTTTACTCACGGCACCCCCTAACACCTTCACTTTTCGACTACCGTATTAATTGGTTTAGAGCACCCCCTCGTTTTGGCCTTATTGTGCCAGACCATTTCAGAGAATAGAGATCAGAATGACGGAGGTCTAGTTTACGGGAGAGGCTCGTTCATGGGAGAAACTCTCCCATTAACCTCAATTCTCTGTAGTGAACTGGTACAATGAAGTCAAAAACGGGAGAGGGGGGCGCTCTAAACCAATTAATACGGTACTTTTTCTATTCTCTGATATGGATTGATACCACCACAGAAAACGACATACTTGATTTAGTCTACATTTAATTTCCTGAAATTTTACTCTGCATTATATTACAGTAACATTCCTCAGGGAATGGAGTCCACTTTGGAGACCAGAAGATATTTGTAGAGAGCTGTATATGTCACGAGGAAGGCCACTACCTCTTACCTGAATAAAGCTGAAAAAACGAGCAAAGTTTCTCCAATTACTCCAGCGATAACGATGTCAAAGAACAATTGAAGTTACGTGGGGATTACTAAGTTACAGATTCTCCACTAGCAGGAGTTCGCCTAGGAGATTTCGAATGCATATTTGATAAATCTCATACGAGAGAAGCTACGATGATAGATCTCAGAAAGTATTTACAAAGGGAATATACCTATTATTTGTTTAAAACGAGCTTGGAAAGACGTAGTGGTATCGTTCCTCTACTAGCTCACTTCATATGAAACTCGCACATCTCTACCCAAACTCCAAAAGCTTCCGTTTCTCAAAAGCGAATTCAAAACCAAAACCATAGCACCAATGGCTGTTTGGTGTATGCAAGCCTCTTTGGAACTACTAACTATTGACTTTGCCACGACTCGGTACCGTATTAATTGGTTTAGAGCGCCCCCTCTCCCCCTTTTTTGACTTCATTGTGCCAGTTCATTACAGAGAATTGAGGTTAATGGGAGAGTCTCTCCCCTATTCTCTCAGATATCCTGGCACAATGAGTTGAAAAACGGAAGAGGGGGGCGCTCTAAACCAATTAATACGGTACTCGGTCTCTTGCACCACAGATATAAAAAACAACGCTCCCTACACGATGAATGGATGACGTCTCAATAGTAAAAAGAAGTTGGGGGCAGCAGAATTCTGTAGCAGTTTTACGTTTCACCAAGTAAAACGAACTCATTGTTTCGGTAAATTGTCCTTGTATTCCCTCGCTCGCTCTATCTACTCCTTCTTTATGTGCCCATTCGGGTAACAGAGCTAGGGAAAACCCATTGGGAAAACCTAACTCCACATTCTATACAACCAAAGGACCGACCGCTGCTCGAGAGGAGTGTAGCCGTTCTCGTGAGAGAGGTAGGGCCAATCTCTTTGTGGAAGCGGAGTTGCTTATCCAGAGTGTAGCTATTCTCATGGGAGAAGTAGGGCTATAATCTCATTTGAGGAAGCAGAGTTGCTTATCCAGAGTATAGCCATTCTCGTGAGAGAGGTAGGGCTATAATCTCTTTGTGGAAGCAGAGTTGCTTATCCAGAGTGTAGCCATTCTTATGCGAGAGGTAGGACTATAATCTCATGTGGAAGCGAAGCTGCTTATCCAGAGTATAACCATTCTCGTGAGAGAGTTAGGGCTATAAAATCTTTGAGGAAGCGTAATTGCTTATCCAGAGTGTAGCCATTCTGGTGGAGAGGTAGGGCTATATAATCTCAGTTGGGGAAACATACTTTATCGCTGTTCGAGAGAAGTGGATAATAAAGCCACATTTGAATGGTGTTTGAGTGGCTCATAACTCGTTCGGGAAAGTGGACTCAATCATTGTTTGAGGAAGGTAGAGTGTAGCCACTTTCATGGAGCGCTTGAGAGGAGGCGTGGTGGTTGTTCACGGAAGCCGACTCGTTGGCGGAGTTACTGTTCGAGAGAAGTGAAGAGATGACCGCTTTTGAGGAGCGCCCGAAAGGAGGTTTGGAACCCGTTCGGGCAATCGGGATCCGCTGTTGGAGAGGAGTGTGCTACGTTTGAGGAATTCTCAAGTGTAGGAAGAGTACTCGTTTGATGAAGCGGAGTTGCTGTTTGAGAGGAGTTGAGAGGAGGCCGCTTTTGAGGAGCGCTCGAAAGGAGGCATGGCGTTGGCTGGGTTTCTTGTTTTCTAGCCGAAAAAACGGAGAAACTAGCGGCTGGTCACTCTCGAGGTGTGCTCGAGACGAGACATGAAGCCCATTCGAAGAAGCAGACTCGCCGTCCGCTGTTCGAGATGAGTGAAGTGATGGTGCTGGGTTTCCTGCCCTTCTCGCCGAAGAGCGGGGAAACTAGCGGCCGGCCACTCTCAAGGAGCGCTTGAGAGGAGGCATAGAACTCGTTCGAAGAAGCAAACTCGCCGTTTGCTACTCGAGACGAGTGAACTATGAAGCAAGAGAGCTGTGCAGCATTTGCCGACTCGCCGCCGGGTGCTGGGCTCTCATGTTCGATGAGTTGAAGAGAGGAAGAGAGGAGGAAGGCAGAGGTGAGGGAGGAGGCTAATATGCTAGTTGAAACGGTGGCTGAAAGAATGCGTTTTCGTTGTGAAATGAACGTGGCCATTTTGAACAAAGAAAACACCCGCAAGCGACTACCACCACTTTTGTCGTCAAAGGAACGTATACGAAAACAGCGCAATCGCGACCCTCTCAAAGCCAATGCGAGTGGCTGCACGCTTACCTAAAGTATGCACTCTCGAGCCTCCATCCAGCCAGCAGTCCTCCAAATAACCGTGAAACTACGAGCCTAGACCAGGCTCATGGGATTCAATACCAATTCATACGTGTGCAAGTCCAACAAATACGAGAAACATAACATAGGCATCCAAAAAAATCGCTTTCCCAAGAATAGAGGGGGGCTAGAAAACAGACAAACAGATACTTGTCAATCGAGTGACGTGGAGCAATCTTTCGAGCAAGCCTTTTATGGTATGTTTGATAGAAGAAGCTTGATCTCTAATTTGAAACAAGAGGGAAAAGGGCAAGCACTGAGAACTTTCAATTTGATACCTTTGTTGAAATCTGTTGCACTCGCAAACGGTTCCATTGTCCTTGGCAGAACTAGCTCAGCCTGTTGAACCAACTCGGTATGAACACTAGTTCGCGCCTTCAAGCCATCAGCTTCGCGCGACTCGTCGATAGAAAAAAGGCGGTCGCGAAAAGCAGGGATTAAGGAACTGTTTACAAAAAAGTAAACATCCAAATGATCAGAAAACAGATGGGTGTTGCTTAGTCATGCCAAATTAAGCCGAGGCACATCTTCTTGCCGGATTCGTCCGAAACTCGGAGTAGCACGGCCCCCCCGCATTTTCACAAGCTGGTCGTGCAAGGGTTTCGGTTCTCCTCAACGTCACAGGAACCTGACACAGAAGGAAAGGCTGACAAGAGACGACAAGACCTTCAGCATGTGCAAAACTGCGCGAGGGCCATGAGGCTTTGAGACAAACTATGAGGCGCCTCTACCGGTATCTATTTCAATTATACCCACTTTTTCAAATCCTCATGTTTTCACATCAGATTGTTTTCTCTTCTGTTCCCGGTGGTTGTGGTTGTGATGTTTGCGGCCAGTGACAACATTCCTCGTGAGTTTGACTTTTGAGGCTACTCATGAACGCAGCCTCCTTCCGGCCGAGCGACAAACCACCCAAACCACCAAGGCAAACCAGGTTCAGCGTCCGGCTGCACACAGAGATCCTTGGCTGCCATGTGCCGAGTGCAAGGCATAAGCGGATTCCATTTTCGTCTACTCGGGCCAGTAATGAATGCGGTAAGTGAGGGACAACCTGGACCGCGGGTAGTCGAGGGGGTTTATGACTGACGCGGGACACACCCAATTGTCCTTGTTTTCTCATCATACCGCGCTTCTCTTTACATTCACCGATTCTTAAAATCTTGAACAATTCCATATATATTGTGCTGCAGTATATTGTCTTTGCCATCTTCTTCTCTGTCGATTTTGCAAAAAGAACTTGAAGACTTGGCTTGAGAGAATTACTCACTGGCGCAACATTTGAGTGTATTGGAAAAGCTGTCAATATGGCGGCGAGAAATGGGAATGGCAAAAAGCCGACTTCTGCGGCCACAAATCTAATTGGTATGCCTTGCAATATCACTAGTACAATCTGGAAGAAAGTGTTGCTAACCACCTGTACCAACAGCTGGAGGAGCAGCAGGCATGATGGAAGCCCTCGTATGCCATCCCCTAGGTTCGTCCTCTCCTCTACCATTTCCTCCAAATGCAATTGCCAGTATCACCAACTAAACATTCCTTAGACACGATCAAGGTGCGAATGCAACTTTCTCGGAGAGCACGGCGTCCAGGCATGAAGAAACGAGGCTTCATCACAACTGGAATGGAGATTGCAAGGAAAGAAACACCATTGGCTTTATATAAAGGACTAGGTGCTGTGTTGACTGGTATTGTACCGAAAATGGCAATACGATTTACGAGTTTCGAGGCATACAAGAGGGCTTTGGCGGATAAAGAGACGGGGAAGGTTTCTTCGAAAGCGACGTTCCTGGGTGCGTATCCTCCCAATTGCTCTAGTCCAATTCTTCTCCTGTGGAACTTAACTGTTG
The DNA here is from genome assembly GCA_003988905.1 of Hymenotorrendiella dingleyae. NCBI lineage: Eukaryota > Fungi > Ascomycota > Leotiomycetes > Helotiales > Helotiaceae > Hymenotorrendiella > Hymenotorrendiella dingleyae. The sequence continues at coordinate 14,741 of QYAP01000777.1, forward strand.
CTGTATATTTACTTGACTGCTGGAAACCCCTTTTCTGACATTCAACACAGCCGGTCTATCAGCAGGCGTCACCGAAGCAGTCGCAGTAGTAACCCCAATGGAAGTCATAAAAATCCGTCTCCAAGGCCAATACCACAGCATGGCCGACCCCCTCGACATACCAAAATACCGTAACGCAGGACACGCCCTCCTAACCGTCGTCCGAGAAGAAGGAATCGGCGCCGTGTACCGCGGAGTCTCCCTCACAGCATTACGGCAAGGTTCGTCATCCCCCCCTCCCTCTCTCTTGTAGCTCTGCTCACCAATTTCTCTCCTAGGTTCCAATCAAGCAGTAAATTTCACCGCCTACTCGAAATTTAAAGAATGGCTACAAGCCTACCAACCTGCCTACGCCGCCGCACCTCTCCCCTCATATCAGACTACATTGATAGGATTGATTTCTGGTGCAATGGGACCCCTGAGTAATGCGCCGATTGATACCATCAAGACAAGACTACAGAAGGAGCCAAGTAAACCGGGGGAGACGGCACTGAAGAGGATTAAGCAAATTAGCGGGCAGATGTTCAAGTAAGTTTTCTAAAAATTTCGAGATATTGTGCAATTTGAAGGGAGGGAAAAAGGGTAGAACGCGAGCATACCACCTATCTCATCCCATCATAATTACTAACCACATCAAAAACAGAGAAGAAGGTTTCCACGCCTTCTACAAAGGCATAACCCCCCGCATCATGCGCGTAGCCCCCGGCCAAGCCGTCACCTTCACCGTCTACGAATACCTCAAGGAGAAACTAGAGAATAGCACGATGCCGATTGTGGGCGGGAAGTACGAGGAGTGAGCTTCTTCCCTCCTTCATTTCTTTTCTCCGAGGAGCAGTTTTGATTTAGACCGACATTCTGAAAATATACGGATTTAGGGCGAGGATATAGGGCGAGGATATAGGCGGTCTTTGAATGGTTACGTTGATTGCGGAAAGAGGAAGACGATATGTTGTGATTGAATCATGGATTTTGCATTTTGCATTTTGGATGCTGGTTATCGGGATGCGAAGGGATGGGATATACGCGCATGCTACATGGTAGATACCTAGAGATTTAGAAATGCATACAAACTACATATCCCTTTTCAAAAGCACCTTATCCAAAGAAATAATTGTCTTTCCTTCTATTCAAATTCCTTGCATCGTAGACCTCATAAAAAAATAAACACCTTCCACACCCCGCTTCTCCCCCCTCTCCCCCCCCCAAAAAATATATATACCCTTCCAAAGCAAAACTCCAATTCCCACCCTCAAACAAGAAATCCCCTGGATGAAAGCAAAGCTCCCCGGGGCTTTTATTTTTTTCCGTTTAGCGTACCTACGAATAGTTCTTCTTTTATCCTGAGAGCCATCAACTCAGTGTCTTACATGTCATTGCGCTATTTAGACTTTATTGAAAAGACTTTGCTAGCGCTTTTTTGTGCTTATGATAGAGTCGGGGCCGATGTGCCGATATATATGGTATTCACTCCGCGAGAGAGGGGCGCTCAATTGAACCACTGGCAGGAGTTCGAAATCATTTGATATTTAAATTCACGAGCACAAAGGGGACACTTCAACGGAATTTAAGGATTGCTAGCTGTTTTCAAGTTCACATGGAGTACGTGATCAGAAAGCCGTGCTTCTTCAGGCTGGGTTTCCAGAGATTTGTATTCTACGATATCGAGTAAAAGGAGCACAGTCCCGCATGGCATCCTAAACACTCGCCAGTACACCACCAATCCCCGTTTATGTATCTGTAATCCAAAGGTTCCCTCCCAAAACAAGAGCACGCTCTTTACTCGCTTTATTTTTCATGCCATCATAAGATTATCCTTTCCCTTCCACTGAATCCACTCACTCATTTCCTTCCAGGTCTCTTCGGCCTCTCAAAAGCCTTCTTCACCTCTACCTTTGGATGTAAATCCCCCAACACACTCGCCTCATCCACATCCTCCGGACTCCCTGCCTCAATCTTCTTCTCAATCTTTAGGCCTGCTTCTGCTTCTGCGACTTGAACAGCGGAACGTGAAGAGGCGGCGTAGAGCATTCTCTCTTTGATTTTGGAACCCGAGGGACAGGTGTAGATGAAGAGGATAGGGGAAGTGGTTTCGCTGTTGTGGGTGTGGGTGAAGCGGTAGAAAGAGTAGCGTGGGGCGGTGGAGGAGATGGTTGTGGGGAGGGCGGAGATGGGTGTTGATGTTGTCGAGGCGAGTTCCATGGTTTCGGTTGGGATGTTGATTTGCTGAATTTTATTAGAACTACACATACAAAATTACTTCGTAAAGGGGTTAGACTTACCAATTGCACCAAATTATTGTCATCCCCATCCCCAGACGCCAACCCCTTTAACGCAGCTACAGCTTCATCCGTAACAGCCATAGTAACCCCACTACTAACATGGCTCTTCCTCTCACTCGCCCCCCTCCCCTCCTCCGCTTCCTTCCTCTTCACCTCCCCTAATGTAAGCTCCTCCTCCGTCAACGGCGCCTCCAATGAGACATGTTTATCATGCTTCTTGAATCCCTCAACCGTCAACTCATCTTCCCTCGTCGCAAATATCGTCTCCCTAAACCTCTCAATTCCAAGCTCTCGCACCAGCGTTAAACGCGTGGATGCAAAGAGCATCTTCTGTCTAACGTGTGCAGCATCAGGAACGTAGGTTACGGCGATGAAGGGGGCGGGGGAATTGGATTCGTAGCGCCGCAGGATTATGTAAAGGGCGGTTTTGGGACCGAGATGGGGGGTTAAAAGGGAGAGGTCATTTTCGAAGGAGGAGCTTGAGGGGGAGATAATTGTCGAGGGGACGAGGGATTCCTTTTCTATTGTTACGAGGAGGCCGCGTTGGGATTCATCGGAGACGAGGGTTTGGAAAGCGGTTTGCAGCTCTTGGGATGCTGGGGAAAAAGTTAGCAAGAGACAGAAATACTTTTATATTGGTCAAGATTTACCTGATATTCCGGACTGCATCTTGAATTTTGTTTTTGGACAGCGAGGTGAGATTTAGTGAGGTCTTCGAGGGACTCGATGTTGCTCGTGTTTGAGGTGTTGTGCCCCTCCATGCAGTCAGACCATCCGGGTTTAGGTTGTGGCCCGTGCGGCGGGGGTATGATATTTCGAGCTCCCGAAGCTCTCCCTTCCTCACTTGCACCTGCCCTCACAATAAACTTACTCACCAAACAACATTCACATAACCAAAGTATTTTTATTCACCATGGACGGGGTAGAAGTCACAACCACTAGCTTAATAGGTAAGCCACCAATTTCATATTTCTTCTGCACCACACAATCACGACCAGACCGCAACGCAACGACGACGCAACGATATCGCGAATTCGAAATACATTAAATCGAGCCACTACAATCGCATAACAATCACAAACAATCGAACTCAAGATGTCTTTCCCAGTTCGTGATCGCGAGCTCTCACCCAGCGCCATATTCCTCAACCTCCAAATGGCGGCCATGAACCCCGTCGGTAGCTCAGGCCCGCCATCCCCAAGCACCATCTTCCTCCACTCGCAAGAGTCGCTCAATCGCTCCCCCAAGAAAGGCGCACCAGCCCCCCTAGGCCTCCTCTCACCTGCCTCGACAGCATCTCCCTACTCGACGCCACCCCCTCTCCCCTCCCCATACCTCCCCCAGGGCCGCCCAGGAACCCCGCGTGCTGTACGACAATACCATGAGAAAGTGTATGAGGCTGACGTATCCGTCTATGAAGACCGCGAGCAGCGTGGCATCGCAGAGATGCTGTCGCGCTTTCGGAACCTGGTTAATCTGGCGAGCATGAGGATGGAGAAGGGCGATGACAAGGATGTGGATACCGGGGACAAGGCGACGAAGGAGGTTGCTGCTGCACAGGCGTATGCGATGGAGGTGGAGAGTTCTGCTTTGGTATTTCCCCCAGGTTCATTTTATGCGATTAGAAATGGATTGGGAATTGGGGCTTGCTTGTGGTTGAGTTTTGCAGATAGACAGCTGACTGTTATGAATAGGTTGGAGCAGCTCAAGACCTCTTACGATTAACTCGCGAACTCAAAGAAATGTGGCTGTTCGGACCACTTCGTGAAATCGGCGAAGGCGAAGGAGAAGGAAAGATGGACGAGGATTCCGTAAAGGTCGGAGCAATGGTTGAAAAGATACTACGACAAGATGCCGAGGGATCAGATTCAAAATTAGACTCGTAGGACCACGGTTGGATCTTGAATTATTGGCGTTAATTGGCTGGGCACTCAAAAGTACTGGAAAGTTGGGAAACACTTTGGAGTTGGTAATTGAATTCAGGCTGGCGAAATGGAACTGGTCAGATACCCAAATTCTGCAGGCCAATGTAAAGGCAAGGATATGCAGGATAGACAGAATTTCATAATCATCAAAGACTTGATTGAGAGTCTAGCCTATAGAAAGCTAATTAAGCAAAGCAAGGCTTGCTAGACAAGCAAATATGTTAAGTCTCTATGTTCAGAACAACAGCGCAATCGGTTGTCTCAACACGCTGTGCTGGCAAGCAAATGCTAATGCTCTTCTTGTGACTCGATTTTTTGAAGTTGCCTCTTAGCAACGCTCATCCTTCCTCTCCCTTTGGATCAGGCTTCTCTTCGTCATCGTTCAGAACCTCACTCCTTGCCTTACTTTGCCTAGCAGCGCCAATTCCCTCCGCAGTAACCCACAAGAAGAAATCAGTACGGTGATGATCGATATGATGGAAGAAGGTGTGGAATCTGTAAAACTATTAGCAAACTTCCCTTGTAGACTCATCGAACACGAGACGTATTACATACTGATGATCCCTCTCCTCCTCCCTAAAAATCCGATCATAAATCTCCCTCTGCTTAAACTCATCCATCTCCGTCTGATACTTATCGAAATCAAGCTTCTCCCTCTGGAATTCCTCCACAGCCTTCTGATTATAACTATCAAACACCGGTCTCTCAAGCAATAGTCCCAACCCTGGAGCTTTCGGGATACTAATAGTGGCCTTGCCATAACTCTCAAAAATCACATCGTTCTTTGCTCCACAGCGGACAACGAGAGCGACCATAGCAATCATCTTCCGGATTTGATGCATCATGAAGGACTGCCCGTGCACTTTGAGGGATAGCCATTCAGTGTCGTTGATGTAGACGGGGTTTGGGCCGACTTTGAAGGAGCGGATGACGCGTTTGGCTGAGGGGTCGGAGTGTAGTTTTTGGATTGTGTAGTTGTGGAAGTTGCGGGTTCCGAGGTAGCAGTTTAGTACTTCTTGGACTCTTGTACGACGAGCTTCAGAGATGCGGTAGGCTTTTTTGGCAATGATGATTGCGGCTTTGACTCTTTTGACAGCTTTTTCTAGTGGGGTGAGGATGGATTTGGACGCATCTTGTGGCTCTTCGGTTTTGGTGTCTTCGCTCTCGACTTTGACTGAGGAATCTTCGCCTTTGATTTCAGTGGAATCTACTTTGCTCTCAGCTGCAGTTAAGGCTTGGCTGTCGAGTTCCATTGCAGACTCTTCAACCTTGATCTCTTGTGCATCCTCGGATTTTACCTCCTTTTCCGATTCGGGCTCTACTTTGAGAACTTCGCTATCGGTCTTCGCAGTTTCCAATGGTTGGGCTTCAGATTCTGGCTTCGCTGGTGCTGCTCCTTCAACATCGGGGATATCTTTTAAAGGCTCGTCTGTTTTGGGCTCCTCTTTTGGTACACTGTCATTTGTCTCGGCTTTTACCTCTGGCTTTATGTTCCATGGCTTGTCTGCCTTCGCCTTGACTTCTTCAGGATCGTCAAGAGTCTCGGAGGCGTTTATGGCTCGCATGACCTCTTCACGCATTTCCGGGTCCAGCTCATCCAGTATTGGTTTGACATATTTCTCTTCTGCTTTTTCCCAAAAGTCGGCCGCATCTTCTTGCCGGGATTTCCATTCCTCGACAACACCCTTTTTCTCAGCAGATTCAGCCAACTTCTTTCCCATGAAGCTCAATGGGTGGGGTGGAATGAAGGAGTAGGTAGGAATAAGATATTCATACCACCTCGAGTCGCAAGACTGGTAGCAGCTAAATGAACCATTTGTTCGTTCTATGCCCCATACTCTGATTTGTGGTGGTAGATTGTCATTGATTTTCTTGACGATATCCGCCTCCTCGACAATGAGCTTCAGCGAAATGACGTTCCCTGCAGCATGTACACCTTTATCCGTTCGGGCGCATCGAACCAACGTCGATTTCTTAGGATCGTCTGCATTGGCTTTTGAGATTGCACCAGCAGCCACAAATGCTTTGAAAATGTCTCCTTCAATTGTCTTTTCCGCGCCATTGATCTGCATGCCCTTGTAACCAGATCCAGCATACCCAATCATAACTGCAACCTTTTTCTTGGGCTTTCGGCCTTCTGCGTCAATTTCCTCTTTAGTAAATTGAGTCGCTGCATATTCGTTTCCTTCTCCAGTCTTTTGGCGCTTCGAAGCTTGTTCGCTATTGCGTTCTCGTCTATCTACTCGCTCGCCTTGATTGCGTCTTGTTTAGTTAGTAAATAAAATTCCAAGAGCCATTTTTAACTCACGCGTATTCGCTCCGTCCCATATCAGCCTTCTTATGACGGCCTTCGGGCATTTTGGCGCCAAATCCCCTTCCTCTACCACCCCCACCACGGCCTCGACCTTGCCCACCTCGACCACCTCGACCACCTCGACCTCGCCCGCCTTGTGACCTGCCGCCGCGTTGAAAAGACGAATTGGGGTTGCGACCCCCTCTGGACGACCCCTCACCACCACCTGTGGCCGGCGCAGCTGAAGGAGGGTTGTCTGCCATTTTGAGATGTGTTGAATGCCTCTCATGGCATCGGTGTAAAATAAAGTGACAAGGCGAGTTTTCTCAATCGGGGAGCTTTAAGCTTGTCCCGATTCGGAACTAGCGTTGGTGGGGGCTCTGGCTCTGTCAGCCTTGTCGCGAAAAGAACCTCAAACTCCCAGAAACCAACGTCATCTTCGGCGCTTCATCCAAGCAGTGAATTCTTTTAGATCGTCACCTTAATAATCATACGTCTTCCTCGCCCGCATCGATGCCGAGGTGAATGATGATGGGTGCTTTCAAATTCCACTGACATATTTCCTTGTCCTTCCAACCTCCGGGGTATATCAATCCCTCCGACCTCGTCCTTTGTATCTCGACTTCGACAACATCTCGACACCTCAAGTTTCCTCGTTCTTTGAACACTCGACTCCTCGACCTTTTTGCCTTTACCATACACTTTCATCTTCGATATCTGCGCCACCGTCGCCATGGATCTCGCCCAGCAGCTTGTGCGCTCATGCATGCGCACCTTCTACGATACCAAGCACACTCTTGTGATTGATGCGCTGATTATCCATTCAGCGTACGTCTTGAAGGATGTCCAAAACTTCTAAAAAGAGAAGCTGACACAATCAATAGGCTGCGCGATGACGATTTGGCATATCTGATGGGGATGAACACCAAAGAGCTACATAAGCTTTGCGGGAAGCTGAGAGAGCATCGGTTTCTTGCAACGTATGGTTTCCCTGTTGAGAGCGTTTCGCCTTTGGAGCTGACTCTATATTTGCAATAGTCACGCACGCCCCGAGATTAAAGAGGGCCAACAGCGTCCAATGAATCGTACATACTACTACATCGATTATCGCGCAACGATCGATGCAATTAAATGGCGAGTCTATCTCATCGACAAGCAGGTCCAAGGAAACACGGTACCAGAGTTGGAGAGAAAAGAGTTCCGCTGCGCCAGATGTAAATCGGAATGGACGATGATGGAAGTGCTGGACAAACCCGGCCCTCGAGGGTTTTTATGCCACAAATGCGACTTTGATCTGGATCAGGTTACGGATGTCAACCATGGAGGCCACGAACAGTCAACAAGGCTGAATGCTCAGTTCAAGTTTATCACTGATCTCTTACCAAAGATTGATTCAGTGGTTATACCAGAAAACAACTTTGAACAGGCGCTGCAATCAGCTCGGAAAGTGTCTCGAGATTCGACGAACCCTGCGAGCGAAACTGCACCTTTAGATGCCGCTGTAGAGAGGCCTACGGCCGTTCGGGGAATGGCCAATATGGCACCAACTTCTATTTCGGTTACTCTTACAAAGTCTGAAGGACCTACTGCCGCAGATCTTGCTGCCGAGAAGGACCGTAAGAGTAAAAACGCTGCTCAGAATGCCCTACCTGTCCATTTCACCCACAGCACGATTAGTGGCGAGCAAGTCAAGTTCGACCCAAACCACCCTTCAACGTCCCTTTCCGTGGACGATAAAAAGGATGCTAGTTTCGACACACCTTCTGCGAATGGTGACAGCGCAGAAATCGACGATTACTTTGCTCGACTAAAGGCTGAACAAGCAAAAGAGGCAGAGCAAGAGCAGGACGAGGAATTCGAAACGGATGATGACGAGGAAGAGGACGAGTTCGAGGATGTGGTCGCAACTGCCCCTGGTTCTGGTGCTGGGACACCAGCCAGTTCTTTTGGGGGAGATGGCAAGCTGAACTCGGCGCCAGGTGGAAGCGGTCTTGCAAGTGCCCTGAAAAAAGGTGGCAGTGCTTCAGGCAGCGGAACCAGCACAGGTGTGACAAGTCCGGTAACAGGACCAAACACCCCAAACGAGGACGGCAGACCAACGAAGAGAGTGAGAATAGAAGAACCAGCTGCCAAGGAGGTTAAAGATGAGCCGGAAAGCGAAGAGGACATGGAATTTGAGGACGTCTAAAGCTTCGGCGACGCTCCGTCAAGGGAAATCTGGCGTTATGGAGAAAAAAATGCTTCAGAGGATGAGAAAACGGCGTTTGGATGGCAAGATTCTTATACCTAGAAGGGTTCTGCTTCAGCGACCAAAAACGGGGAAAAGTGTATACTATTTCTAAAGAGTCGCGACTGAATAATCGAATTTATTGTACTCTTGGGTGGCTTTGCTAGGCACCATATTGATGTGACTGAAGTTTGGCTCAGCCAAAAGCATTTTCCTTAAATTTAGGTCAATAAGAATTTGGCTACGGGGCTATTCCTGGAACCGGGGCAGAGGCTTTCATTTTGATGAACAGAATTAATGTGAGTATCGTGTTTGAGTTTCCAGCCATGAGTGAGATTTTCCTTGAGAGCTGAATAGGGGTACAGAAGCGAACCTAGGAAACAGTGCCAAAGAGACGTTATTCGGAATTTCAAACCCCAACTCCACGATCGCCAATTTACGTCGATGGGAAGGGGCGAAGTGCCTACGTCAAGTTCCTCAGGTGGTCGGCAAATTTCTTCTTGATCGTGACTTCCTTCCCCTGGCCCCTGGCCTTCAGCACCTTCCCAATCCTCCGGGAGACGATAATTGCTTTCTTCGGTTCTTTGGTTCTTCGGTCACAGGCTTCCGACTACTATTCAGTATCCTTCCAAACAAACATATCGCAACAAACATTCATCTATCAGATCAACCTCGGCGACTCTGCTGCATGGAATGCAGCGAGCACGCACTCTTCGCCATGTCGTCAATGGAGTTCGGGCAAGAGGATGCCACACAGCTCCTGGAAAAAATTCTTAAACTCGAAAAACCCAGTGGTGTATGGATATTTCTTAGACAAGTACTTGTTACGTGCTGACATTTCAATACAGTATGAATCTCGCTCTCGTTGGGGCTCGCCCCAAAACATGGCTCGAAATATGTTGATGTCCTGTATAACACTGCAATTCCTATTTCACCCAAGAACCTTCACCGACCCTGAAGCAGAAGCCGAACGTATCGTTCAGCTACTTTACGAACGGGCATGCATATCCGATACAAGAGAAGCCTTCCGACACACCTTCCCACTGTACGTGACCGAGAATCGAAACATGGGCAAAGTTAATCCACCGCTGCCTGAGATCCCTGGGCTTTTGGATCGCTTTTGGGATGGTGCATTGGCACACTACAGAAAGCTCTTCAAAATATTCACCATGCCAAAGCAACCGGCGATTGCTACGACAGATTGCGAGCCGCGACAGCTGAGGCTGAAAAGTCTGGTGCTCAGGGTCATGGAAGCCGAGAAAAGCAAACGAGAAGCAGCAGCCTTAGACGCTAAGTATCCTCAAAAGTCTACTACGACCTCTTCGTCGGAGACTTCGTCAGAGAGTCTGCGGAGTCACAAGGGAAAACACAAGGCTACATCAAATCCGATGGCTTTAGTGAAGGAGAAGGTTGACGCTGCGAAGGCCAATTGCAAAAGTTCTCACACATGGGGCGTCTTTTCCAACTTCTTCCATGGCCACTCGCACTCCAGTAAGAAGGGAGAGAAAAGCCAGGTAGATGGCTCGGAGAGTATGTCATCAAGTTTCAAGGAGTCAAATAACTTGGAAATGCCCCCAGCCGACAAAAAATCCGTGTCAGATTTGAGCTTTTCCGATGTGGATGGCGCTGCGGACAGACTCTGTCCTTCTGATCCGCGTTATAAGCAACCTAGTGAGGTCATACTGGAAACACCCGAAGAAGATGACATTTCTGTTGGGCGGATATCAGAAAAAAGGCCTTGCAGCGAATCCATTATTTCAGTAGTTTCCCGTGCCGATAGAACATCCGAACAGACTGTTTTCGAAATTTCCGAGATTATTCGTCGTTCCGAGAAAGAGGGGTCTGAAGAAACAGTGTCCAAGATTCCCTTACAGGTACCCATCATTCGTGTCGATAGAGGAACTGAAGACGGGCCATACTACACGTTTCAAAGGTTGAGACTCGCAAAGGATGGCTCTTTGGAGGCTTTTGTTTCGATCGACGATGCAGGAGAGCTACCGTGAAATCATGGACCGAGCATTGCTTTTGGAATTCGATTCTCAAATTTCACACTGTATCGAGAAAGGCGTTTTTAAGGACTTGCAGAGAAGAGTTGGGTTTCGGGATGTTGGGAAAACCGGTTGTATACAATTACCATGGCATTCTCAGCTGTATAAATTTTGAGACTCGTTAGCTTTTTCCCTCGGTGTGATTTGAATCTTCCTCTTCTGTCGTTGTATTTCCATGTTTGTGGGCTCTCGAGTGACCCAAAATCAATGGCTACTCGGCATGCCGGAATTTCTGGGAATAGCAGCAGCCAGAATGTGCCGTCAAATGATCGTTACTCGCTCGTCATCTTTGCAGACTTCGAGTAGCTAGCTACCACCACCCTATCCTTTCCCCAGTGTCTAAACGGAACAAGCTGGTTCCGCATTTGTGAAAACGATCTTTTTTTCTTATCTAATTGGTAAGTGCTCGCTCTCTGAAACACACCTCTGAGCCGCTGTGATAAGCACCAAAATGGGGTTTCCAGCCACTCTCTGTTTTTACGAGTGAAGTTCGCTTGATTGGGACTTTGCCATCGTTACCCCTGAGCTATACATCGGTTCGTACCGACACTTGAGAGTGAGTAGGTTGACTGAATGATTTTATGTTTCTTTTTTCTTTTTGGCTGATATGTTGCATTGTTGGTTGGATTTAGAGATATTTTGGACTTCTTTTGTAAGAAGAGTTGAGAGGTACGAATCCCCGATTGCTTGAATGTTATTTACTGAGAGTATAATGGCGCGCCTTACCTATTAACTCCGATGTAACTGCTAATAGTGCCAATCTCTTCGGTTCCTTCCGGCAGCGAGTCCCTATATGCGGTCGGCTTAGAATAAGAGGCTAACGCTATTTTATCACTTGCTAATATGTCCATACGAGACGGTACTATTACTACCATTTCTATATTAGCCTCCCGGCTTTGTATTAGTATGGCAAAGCGGGCACCGCGGGCTGATTATTCTGTATATCATAACATCTGGATGTTGAAGCTGGTGCAATAATTGAAAATGTAGCCACAAAACAAGTTTCTGGAATTTATTTGTGGTTTGCTTGGAATTAGAGCCCCTGCCGAAACGTGCTTAAAACGTGACTCGGCAAACCTACTCCGAGCTTAACCGAGATCGGTGTTTACATCGGATCAAGAACCGATCTCGCAATAGACATAAAAAGCGCAATAGATTAACCGAACACTATGACCCCTCAAACTATAAGCCTAAAAGTAACTATTATACCCCCTTAAATCACACTTAATTTAATTACTTTAGAGATATTTAATAGGAAAAAAATTAGTATAATTATAAAATATTATAAAATAAAATTATTTAAAGAATTTTAAATTATTAATTTATTATTTTATCTTTATTATCTTTTATATTTTATAACCTTTATAATATTATATTTATTTACTTATTTATAATACTCTATTTCAATTATATTTATCCTTCTTTTATTAGAATATATAAAATCTTTATATTATTATAAATAAATTTCTTAATATATTATTTTAAAATATTTTAATAAAAATAAGATTTAAAGAATTAATATTATTTTTATTGTCACAGGCTAGGAGGGTGAGTAGCTTTACCACTAGACCAACAGTGAACTGCCCAAAAAGGGACTATTATTGGATGGAAGTCCAATATGCTATCTGGACCTGTAACATTATAATATATTAACCTATATTTTTCTTTTTATTTATTAATAGAATTCCCCCTTTTTTTAATATTATAATTATATTTAAAATCTTTATCTTCTTTTAATATAAAATTATATTTAATTTTAATCTAAAATAATATAATTAATTCTAAAATTTATTTAATATAATACTTTTAAATTATCTTTTTATTTAAGTTTCTAATATTATAGAATATTAATTTATTCTTAAAATTATATTCGATAATAGTTTAAATATATAATTTATAAGAAATATTATCCTTATTATTGATTTTATTATTCTTTTATAACATTATATCTTTCATTTTTCTTTTAATTTTCTTTTTCTTTTATTCTTGAATATAATTTTGTCACAGGCTAGGAGGGTGAGTAGCTTTTACCACTAGACCAACAGTGAACTGCCCAAAAAGGGACTATTATTGGATGGAAGTCCAATATGCTACTCGACTACTTAAGGGTCACAGATCTGGACCAACAAATTTATATAATAGTATTTATTAGAAAATCGTAATATATAAATACGGTTTTAAAGATTAAATAAAAAATATTTTTTATTTAAGAATCTAATCTTTTATTAATTCTTTAACTTTAAATATTTCTTAAATATATTTATCATTTATTTATATTTCTTCTTTTATAAATTATTAAAAAGATAATATTTCCGATATATAATATAATAATATTAATCTAATTCTCTTAAAATTTATTAGATTATTTTCTTATTTATTAACTTTCTAAGTTTATTATTAAGAATTTATAATTCTTTTATTAATACTTTTTAAATTAGAATTCTATTATTTTAATTATTTTATTAAATTATTTTCTTTAATTTCATTATTATTTTATAATTTAATAAGAAATATTTATTTCGAGTTTTTAAATAATAAGAATCGTTACAAAAATAATATAAAGAAATAAAAGAAACGAATTCTTTAAAGTTAGAATTATTATTATTATAGAATTTAAAACTTTTAAATATTTTATAACTTATAAATTATTTAATATTTATAAAACCGAAAATCTTCTATTTAAATACCCGTTATTTTTTAAACTTCTATTTCTCTTATAATATAAATACCTATATAAAAGCCTTCTTAGAAATATTATAATATTTATAATAATTATTTAATATATATTTTTTAATAATTAAAATAGAGAATTCGGATTTAAGAGGAATATAAGACCGCATAAAATTAATATATTAATTACGACCTTTTTTAATTGAAGCACCACTTTAAATAGGATTTGAAGGCATACCTAGTTTTACTAAAATAATTGAAGAATATTATACTAACTACTCACGGAAAGCGTTATTTTGGTGCAAATCTCGCTTACAATGAGTTCGGTAAACAACCTCGGTTAATCTATCGCGCTTTTTATGTCCACCGCGAGCCGATGACACAACAGCTGAGGGAAACATCGAAGACGGTTTGTACTCTGCAGTTTGAAGTTTGCACTACGATGCGCTATGATTGGGAGCACAGAGATGAAACAATCTCTTCTTAACCTTTCACCATAGATTAAAGCCACAGGCAAGCTTTTGTAACAACTCCCCACATACCGCCAAGCCCAGTAAAGGGGTACTCCCTGTATGTTTTGCTTACTAGAACTTCAGTGCAAGTCTCAGCTGAAGTGCATACACAGGGCAGTATCTAAAGGCCAGAAGGCCCTAAAGAAACAAAAGAAATGATTCAAAATGGAGCAAAATCCAGCTGCATTTGAATAGGGCTGCTGTGGCGCATGTGCCGCCCCACCAAATTGTTCGCGCTATTTTTAGACCTTCTAGAAGGCAGGTCGTCCCACGAAATTAATTCACCGTTCGTCTCCCTCCTTTTTTTATATCTCACCTTCTCTATTTGTCATATCGCTGGTTCGGATATTTTTCACTCGTTTTTGCGCCAACATTCTTAATTATCCAGCTGCGGACAGAACTCTGGCTCAAAGTTGGCATTGGTCCTGCATTATCATTCGCTGATGCATTCATTTCTCGCGCAGGGGCATTAAATCTTACTCCACTGGCAGCGTCAGCACCCCTGATTCTCCAGAAATCGGCCACGTCCACACACATCTCGCACCGTGAATGCGATGCGAAGCACAACTTCATGACATCAAATCTGAGGGTAAGGGTACTTTCTTCATGATAAAGAGAAGTCGCTGCTAGCGCTTTTTACCGGTATGTCACTCACTCCACGCTCACGTGCGTCATCGGCGTCTTATTGACGTGAATTCAAGGTTTCTCAGTCGCCACCGCCTTATTAGACTGGGCTAAAAGCCTCAAAAACGACAACCGCTGAAGCTAGAGGCCATGAGATCCCGAACTCGTATGGTCGCGTCAGGCGTCATTGCATTTGTACTTGTCGTGAGCTTTCTGGATTTGAATGTGAAGCAGTTTCCAGACATTCTACCACAGGATGCTCACGATTATTTTCACTCGGGCGGCGCGACACCAAAAATTCCTGGCCTTGATTATACGTTAGCGAATCTTTTGCAGCGGCCAATTTTATCGTATAATGAGTCTGTGGCATTGAATGAGAAGACTTGTCCAACTCCTGGTGTCAATTATGATAGAAATGCTGTCAATGGTAATGTAGAGAATTGGCAGGCTTTACCCGATTCTCAGATTGCGAAATGGCGGCAAGAAATCGCAAACCATCTCCGTCAGAAACAGCAGCAATGGAAGCCAAAAAATGAAACAGAGGCTAAGGGGGGAAGAGGAATTGTGATGGCAGCAGGTGACCACGCTTCTGCAATCCGAGCACGAACGAGTATCCGCTTTTTGAAATCGTACAACTGTACATTACCGGTCGAAATATTCAACTTTGCAGGGGAGATGGCGGAACAGGATAAGGCTCTCATTGAAGAGCTTTCTCAAATGGAAGCCTCGGGGGAGTCTGGTGGAATGAAAGTCACCGTCCGAATCGTAGAAGGCGTAGGAAAAGGCCACGGCTGGAAAGATTTCCAGATTAAAGGCGCCGCCATCCAGCAAGCCTCTTTCGACGAGATTCTTTACCTCGACACAGACTCGTACCTCCTCCGGAATCCGGATTACCTCTTCGAAGGCAAAGAATGGAAGGAAACAGGCCTCCTTCTCTGGCCCGACTTCACCAAATCTCACCCAACAAACCCCATATGGCGTTTACTAGGCCAAGAATGCCGGCCGGAGTATGAGGGCGAATCAGGTCAAATCCTTATCTCGCGTACCCTTCACCAGGACGTCATGTGGTTAATCGAGTATTTCGCCCTTCACCACGAGGATTTTTACGGCTTCATGGGCGGAGATCGAGATTCGTTCAGAGCAGCAGCTCTTCTACTCGGAAAGACATGGGCCGGACCTGGGCGAGCCCTTGCCGCTGGAGGTGTCCAAAGTGAGGATATCCAGAAAGGAGGACATACCATGCTCCAAGCAGATCCCGAGGGACGATGGATGTTCGTGCATGCGAATCTGATAAAACATACGCATTTCAACAAGCCTCTATGGCAGCGTATCCACCGGATTGCACAGGATAAATACGCACCTAGCACCACTTACGGGAATATCGAATCGCCGAATGATAAAGTTGGAAATGGAGTTAAAGTATTTGTGGCGGGTACGCCGAAAATGGAAACTATCATGTCGGCGTTTGAGGGTTTCGATGACTCGGTGATTGCGGTGGAGGATTGGAATTCTTACGTAGAACTCTTTAAGTTTGAGGAAAAGTGGTTTGGGTCCGGTGGCGTACATTAGAAGAACACGTATACATGTTCTGGGAGTTACGATATATTAACCTGGGTCTGAGCTTTTGTATACTGTAGCATGTATAAAGAGTGGTTTGATGGGACAGGACGCTCGGAATGTATATTACTGAACTTGGAGTAAAGATGGGCATGGGTGTAGACAATTGGGAAATTTTTATACTCGTTTGCTGAATTTTCGCGGAAGGCAGTCCAAAGTTTGGCTAAAACGTCACACTAAATAGGATGTGTTTAGTACTCATGGTGGCGAGGTCTGTAAGTTCAGATGGTGTAAGTTGGTATACCTGCTAATGCTGTGATAGAGGCTGTAGCCGAGCAAAATAAGTTACATGCACTTTTCAACCACGGTTTGATAAAAACACTTCGAGTTTCCGAAGCCCTCTTAAACAAGGCTTATGACGAACGAACTTTTGCGGCGCTTGAAGTCTCGAAACATAGCACTCCTTCATCAATCTACGCCTACATTCCTCCCGTCATGGCTCTCCGGTACACGCAGTAGTCGACACCTTGGCTTGAATTCCTCTACACCACTACAACAGAGAACATTGGCCATATGTAGCAGGTATCCTGAAATACATTGGTATATGCATCTGCAAGTCTTTTTACTTCTCTCTCGTTGATCCTGGGCCGCATGCCTCATCGGAAAAATGCCGGTACCTGATGCATTTCCGTAAGTACGGGGGTACAGGAGGTATGTTTTCTTCCTTGACCATGTAAATCAAGGTCATTTTTAGGTCTATGATATCCTATCTTTGCCTGTGCCGCAAGAAAACATAACACGTGTACCTCCGTGGTGTGGTATCATTGAATCTTTGAAAAGCAAGGATTCAGTAGTGACCATCACTTTACGAAATCGTTGAGGATATTTTCCAGCGGGGCTACAACCGCGCTATAGAAATTTTGTCTGAACTCATCGTTTTCAAATGAGGTGGTCCGGGTACCAAAGTCGCAGTGTATACATCGATAGACAACGTCGCTATATCTTTTCCCTTCGTACGTCTCAATTTTTCCGATCAAACGCTCGGCTATAAGTCGATTCGTCAATACTGTCCGTGTTCCATTTCGTAGGTCTGCTTCGCTCTCATAGTACTCTATTGGGTGTCCGTAGGTGAGTTCCAGTAGGGCAAGGCCCAGATTGAAGACTGAGACGTTTCGGAGAAGAAGTAGCTCGGGATCTATGAGTAGAGGAACACTCTGTTTTGGATACGTATACATTTTTTGCCATGGTCTTATCGGACCAGCCTTTGAGCAAATATATGTCATCCCTGCTCCAATCTTCGTCAAGCCAAGGGGTATTATATAGCTGCAAAACGGAGGAAGCAAGAAGAAACGCAAGCTCGTAGCGATCTTTGGGTGTAATAATTATCGATTGGGTATCCGAACCATGATTGAGTATTTGATGGAGTGATTTTGCTGGTGAGTCGGTCTGAGTGTCTTGCGATGGTGTTGAGATGTAAACGTGATGTTGCCATAACTCATCATCGAGGTATCCTAAAAGTCCAGGTTTCGCCTGCGAAAGTGCAGAGCAAAGATCTTTTATCTTTTTAGATTGTACGGGCGAAGATGTTGGCGATGGCGCTCGCGATGATGGAGGCGACAAGGGAGCATCGAAAGAGACGCTTTTGCCAATTAAGGGGCGTTTTGGGGACAACTGAAGGTCGGTTTGACTGAAAATTGTGAGTACATCCCCGTGTTGTTTTGGGGAGGCGGATCTTACCTAGCTTGCATTCCTCTGATCTCAGTACTACGCAATTTCCATGGAATAGATGGTCCAGAACCCGCGTTTTCACTTTTGCTAAAAGCGAAAACAACCCCAAAATTGACTTCGCTTGTTTGTGTACCAAGGCTTGCTCTAGGATCAAGCCGTAAGCTTGCCTGGTGCGGAACCCCACATTGGCATGGCCACCGAGAAACAAGACAACCGTACAGCCGCAAAGCCAAATCTCTTATTGCTTTCCAGTGTTTTGCATCCATATCTCGAGTTTTCTTTTGCCTGATCGGTTCTAGTTCAAGATTGCCTTGTGTCAACTGTTCAAGTTGGAAATTCTCGTGTGCCATTTCCTTTATGAGTTCTTGAAATTCCTTGTGATCCAATCCCAATTTGACCCTCTTCCACAACTTGGCAGATTTCCTCTTGAGGTCGGTACCAAAGAGCTTATGTCGTGTTCGATTTTTATCCATCTTCTCGATCCAAACTGGCTAGAAAATGTTAGCTGACTCTCGTTTTCAAACAGAGGGGCAGCACCCACCCGAAACTTTGAATCCAAGCCCATCTTCTTCGCAAATGTAAACATAAGATCCGCCAGGTGGACAATAGTCTCCATGTACCCTTCATATGACTCGCCCAACCGTTTTCGTAATTTTGCATCGAGGTCGGGGCTTTTCCACGCATCTCCACCCACACCCTCCAGCAAGAGCCCCGCGAGCTCCTCGTCTACGAGTCCAGTAAGAAGCTTCTCGCAGGTAATCCGTAAGCGGCATCTTGCGACATTGAGCGCACGAACCAGCTCTTTCACGACATATTGGTATCTCAGCATGTCTTTGATCGGCACAAGCCCTACCATCATCTCAATACCCGGCCCAGGACACACAACGACCTGCTGCGCAGCGGGGGGAGTAACACACCTTCACTGTAGTGCTCCAATCCACTGATAAGAAGCGGGATTCCCCCCAATACAACCCCAATAATATCGAAGCCAGACATGTTAGCATACGGAGGGATAATATATTCGGGTCGTGGACAGCAGCTGCACAATGCCTTGATTACATCTCGGTTTGGGGGCCATATATGCTACCCCTGCCACTGAGATAAACATTGTTATAAAGCATCTAACGAACCAGGAAACTAGAAAGCCAGGAGGGCCTTCGGTTTTGCACTTGAATTTTGAACTTGTAGGAGAGACCAAAAGTTCTCGTAGGTCATCATGATTTCAGTGAAGGCCTCTCAAGATTAAACTCGCTGACTATCATAAACAAAACCCCGGCTCCCCCTCCCCCCACCCCCCCACGTGTTTGCGAACCCTTGACGTCTTGGGAGTAAGCTCGGTTACGAGCGCCATATTTGCCACCATCTTGCAGACAAACCAACATCAAACTTCTTTCCTCGTTTGATGCCTTCTTTTCATACCGTGGCCGAGAAGTACTCAACGTATCTTCAATTATTCCGACAGTTAGAGCTACTTGAGTCTTAGGAAATATGGAAAGCCTAATTTCGGCCTCCCATACTTCTTGTATCGAGTCGTTTGAGTCACTTGTTTGGGCATTGCAACACCCATCACGCGCTCTAGTAAAGCCGGAGTATGGCTTAAGTATTCGAGATGAGATTGGTCGCTACAATGTTTGGGGTAAGTGACCCAAAATTTTATTCTGTACAACTATTCTCAACTATTGTAATAAGCGCGATTGGTTCAATTTTTTGATTTGGGCGTGTATATTAAATGCATATATACGTTTTATGATCGTTATAATAAATCTATTATATCTTTATTAAATAAAAATTAAATATTCTAAAAATGGATTTATATATTAAAGAAAGCTTAATCTATTTATAAATCAAAAATTTATATATTTATAATTCAAATTGATTAAACTAATAATAAAAGAATATTAAAATTAAAAATGAAAATCGTATTAAGTATACTTCGAGCGTATACGTGTCACGGTTTAGTAAGAATGCCTAAAGGCGTTTACTAAATAATCGTATTTCCTAAAATACAAAGGTAAAGAGAGAAGAAGAGTTCCTCTCTAGGAGTGACTAAACTAGGCGAGCGGCGAAGCTGCACCTTAAGCGTACGACCCTAGGGACATTCACTCTGGATCCGTAACAATACGCTAAGATTATTTTTATAATTTTATTAAAAATCGAAATAATAATTATTCTTTTAAATAATAATATTTTTAAATCAGAAAAAATATAGAAAAATTAGAATTAAATTATTCTTTTTAGATTTATATTTAATTTTATATTATAATTAATAGTTATTTTTTTAAAGTAGATTTAAAGTAATGAAAATAATAAATATAAGGGAGAATCGATCTCTTCGATATATTGAATTAATTACGCTTATTATAATAAGGCCTTTTAGAATCTCTTATATTAATATTAGGATTAATAATAGTTTTAAAAGAACACCATTTTTTGCAGAAATCGACTTTTTGTTGAAATTTTACAGAAACACCATCACTCGAAGGAGAATTTCCTTCCGATTCCAAAGATCATAC